>JAGKTK010016890.1:0-22563 GCA_018397895.1 Paralithodes camtschaticus | reverse complement strand
GCTTCAGTAATAATCAGTATTCGCAATTCCGCACCATTCAGGAGGAGGTACGCCGGATCACAGAGGTGCAAGGAGGCGATTTATTCGTGGTCCCCCCTTTGGGAATCTCAATAGGCTATATATGCCTAGATAGATTAAGTAATTTAATAGAAAGTAGCCTAGGCCTATTAATTTTAATGCTCAGAATAAAGCCTAGCTTCAGATCAAAATTTAATAAAATGTTATTGTAGGCTAAATTTAGTCTAGGCCTATATGATACTTTCAAAATTAACACTTTCTACTTGACACTAATAAAATGAGTGTGATTATAGGCCTAGGCCTATACATAGAAGTTAGAACATGCAATATTTAGCCTAGGCCTACATGCTTTGAGGCATTTTGATGGAATTAGTGACTGATTATAGCCTAGACCTTGGTCTAGGCTATATATTAAAGTTAGAACATGCAATATATAGCCTACATGCTTTGAGGCATTTTTATGGAATTATTGATTATAGCCTAGACCTAGGCTATATATATAGAAGTAAGAACATGCAATATTTAGCCTACATGCTTTGAGGCATTTTGATGGAATTAGTGAATGACTGATTATAGCCTAGACCTAGGCTAGCCTATATATATAGAAGTTAGAAAATGCAATATTATTTAGCCTACATGCTTTGAGGCATTTTGATAGGATTAGGGTAGCCTAGGCCTAGCCTAATAAAATTACTTATATTAGTAATTAGCCTATAGGCCTAGGCTATATTTAGAAGTTAGAACATGCAATATTTAGCCTACATGCTTTGAGGCATTTTGATGGGATTAGTGATTATAGACCTAGGCCTAGGCTATATAGCCTAGCCTATATAGAAGTTAGACTTAGCCTAGGCCTACATGCTTTGAGGCATTTTGATGGGATTAGGGTAGCCTAATAACATTAGTTTAGGTTAAAAATTAACAGGCTATCAATCAAATTAACGATAGCCTAACTTTATAATCTTAAATTAGGCTAGATTATAAAGTTATAAAGCCCTTCTCCAGAGACATCTTCTTGGAAATTACAAGGCACAAAGAAGGTTTCTAGGTGGGCCCAGGGGTGGCTTAGGTCCTCGATTTCTGCATGCTCTGCAGCATCACTGTCGGATGATGGTGGTGAACTGCTCCCCATGCTGTTGGCAGCTGCGGTAGGCATGATGGTAGACTCCATGTTCACTTCAATAGGCCGAAAATATAAACGAAGTTGAAGTGCTAGCAGGTTGGAACTCTTGGACTGCTGTGTGTTGTAGGTGTTAGCTCGACGCTTGCTACTAAGTAAGTGAACAAACGTGAAGAGCCGATGTATAGGCCTAGTTCCAGAACACAGGTAGTTGGCTTGGTCACATGACGTTTTTTGGCTGGAGCTGCAGGAGCGGCCCAGGGCTGGCTGGCGGCTGGAATTTTAATTTTGCGGACTCGAGGTTTGCAACATGGAGGTACTTTCCAGAGCTTCAAACCCACAAATAGGCAGCCATTTTGGCGCCAACGCTAATTCGCCAACAAAATGACACTTCCGCCATGGCGGAATTGGCTATTTGCGGAAGTGTTGGCTAAAGTGCCCAGCTCTGGAGGATACAAGTGCTGCCCATTTATTCTCTGGCCACTGGTGTTCCTGGCACTTCTTCTCAAAGCGTGTGAAAAATTCTGTTACACCACTCTCATCAAACACCAGAACCAGTTTCCATAAGTGCGAGAGAGACTGCTCATGAACACGGTTACCAGCCCCAAGTCGCTGTCCCGTTGCCTCTACTCGCGACTTCTCTACGTCCATGTCGGCACAGTACCTAGTCGACTCTAAATCCGCTTGGATTTTTGCTAGCTCTATGTGCTGCAGATGCTGAAGCTGAAGCTCACATACCCTGATAGCCTTTCTCTCTTCGATCTTAGCTAATTCGAGCTGAAGCAATAATTCTGGAGATAACCCTTGAGGAGGTGAAGGTGCTACAATGTTTGAAATTACCGGTGGTCCCCCCAGGGGCAACCCACCCTGCCAGTCACCACCCAACTGCGGAAGCGTACCCGGGGTCGGCAAACTACTGGGATGGCTGGGAGTCGAGTGTAGGGGAAGCATGGCTGAAGGGCTCTGAGCACTCAACCCATCTCGCTCACCAGTCACCCTGCCCAGTACACACGTTATCAAGTTATCCCTGGTCATGCTGCTAGTAACCGCATGACCGATAGCTGTGGCCAGGCATTGAAGACCGTACAGATTCATACCCTCCAACCGCTCGGCAGTAACAGGCCATTGCAAAAATATCCTAGCATCCTCCTCACAGTTCACCTGATTAACCATTTCATCATGCTGCTGTTCCTCAGTTTCGACATGACGTACTGTGTCTCCATTCTCCTCTGATCCGGTATAAGACATGATGCTCACAAAAATTTCTCACCACAATATTCAGAAAAGAAGCACCCCAAACTCTTATACCTCAATATACACACACAAAATTTCGGAAATACTCAAGGGCTATACTATGTTGCAAAAAAACATTATTCTTGCTGATCCCGCAAAATATTCCCCAAAACAACAAATGTTCCCTGCTTAATAAATGTAGGTTCACCAAATCCTAGGTAAGGTCGCCATTTGTTACGACTGGGGTTTAAATATATCAGGGCTCTTATTCATTGGACTAGTAATGGCATAAATGCTACAACGGAAAGTGCTAGATCCAACCTCTGATGTATATTCCCAGTGAACAAAGAACACAAATACTCTACAGATTTCTATATGCAATAATAGGCTATCAAACTCTCAATAAATGTGTGTCTACTCTAGGCTTAATGTTATGTGAAAACAGCCTATTACTACCTATAACCGAAGGTGCTTGGTTATGGTATGCAAAGTAAGGTGGTAAGAGAAGTTACAGCTTACGTTACTTTAATCAATAAATGTCAGGCACTCCTGCATGAAAGAAAGTGCACTAAAGTCCTTCAACACTAACAAGGAATTTTCTTTAAATGTTAGATGCTATAAAGATGCTCGTATCGGAAATGGAACTCAAAATGGCAAGCAGCGGAACAATGCTCGTGCAGGCTATGCACACAAAAAGGCAGAATATATAATGCAGTCGGAGCCAAGAATATCCTAAACGCTACAACAATAATAATCGCCACGACAATGCAGTATTCCTATCAACAAAAAGAGCCTAAGTCGTTTGTGTCTCCATACATCAAACTAGGCTGCGAAATGCTTGTGTAATAATAAATGGGTATGCATAAAAAGAGTAATTAGGTTAATATACTTAATGTCTACTGTGACTGACAAAGTCTAGCTAGAGTCAATGATACGAGATACTGGTGCGCATGGCATGCCGCATAGCCTAGTGCAAATCTCAAGTCTGTGCGTCAAATATTACGTTATAGGGAAGGGTAGCTCTCTTGAGAAACCTTAATACCGAAGTATTAAGCGTTCTCCTGGCGTACCTCAAAGACAAACAACGAGCTTAGAACAGTGCAGAATGGTATAGGCAAAAAGCCCTCATTCGTGCATGCTCTACTCTCAATGGCACACAGACTAGAATTTACTCAATCAACTCAAGTTCTCAGGTATGTCGTGCCGCTTTTAACTAAAGCCAGCACTCATAGGAAACAATACCTTATAATATCAGACTCCTAGTCTAGCATTATCTAATCCAGCAGAACACTAATAATTAAAGGAAGCAGTACTAAACAATATGAATGCCAACCAATGTTTCGTGATCAACTTATCTTAACACTAACATACATGGGTTATATCAGACCTTAACGCACAATACAACTGGCCAGCATGAAGCTGATTTTGCAGAGTTAACCAGAGGGGATATAATGTTAATAAAAAGGTGGTGAAAGATATGGAAAATGAGAGAGATAGGCAGAGAAAAAGATTCTCAGGTGCGAGCGGGGGACAGGTAGCAAGGGATGAGATAGATGCGTTCTAGAAACCAGATCTGAGGGAGAGAGTGGCGAGGAACTGTATATATACTCGCACTAGCTCGAGGCGCGTGGGAAAAAAAGCGGTTACAAGTCCTCTAGCCACTAGCAAGGGAGCTAACAGCATGGTAAGGACCTCTCTCCACCAACCCCCACGAGGCAGCCAGCCGTGACGTCATCGAGCGGGACAAAAACACTGCGCGCTCCCTCTCACTCTGTTCTATTCTCTCTCTCTCTCCCAGATCCCATCATTACTAGTTAATGATAAAACATATACTTTCCAATTAAATATATAAAGCCTTGACATGGGTGAAAACAAAGAGCCTTTCTGGACTGCCCATGACACGAGCTTTCATATGAAATAAAGCACACTCTAATACATAAACTGTAGCCCCATCCACTGCCTTGGCGATCCTAGCGAGTCACTGTAGGACAAGCCATGCGGTTCTAACGGAGTGGTTAACGTCACACAGGTAACCCACAGAATCCGTAGTGTCGTGCAGCTCAAAAGTAGCCTACACACAGTGAAAACACCAACAGCAAGGTACCTGATCCCTAGTCTAGCATTATTTAACCCTGTAGAAACATTAGTGATTGATGGAGACAGTCCGAGCAATACAATCTCCCAAAAAGACAATGACTATCTTCAACCTTAGCCTAGTACATAAGAAATGTGAGATCCAGCATATAATACAGTCTGGCCACTAATTCAAGGTGTGGATGCAGGGAACCAGAGGGGGATTGATATTAATAAAAGGTGAGGAAGTAGTGGAAATGATAGAGGCAGTAGAAGAGAAAGTTTCTAAGACAAGAGTGTGGAACAGTTCATGGGAGATGCTTAGAGTATGCTGTCTGGGACGGATCTGACTGGGATATTTCCAGGGACCGCATGGGTGGAGTCCCAGTTCGCAGGAATGGCACGAGGGCGCGCGACAGTCGCCCAGTAAGCAGCCGCCTAGTAGGCCGTGTTAGGCAGGAGGCAACGAATCCCGCGAGGCCTATGTAAGGGGGCCGGCCACGCGCCACACTCACCACCAAATCACACCACCTGGTCTCTCTCTCTCTCTCTCCTGCTCGCCTTCCCATCATTCAATTACTTAATACAATATTTTCAATTGACTAAATAAAATAGAAAGGATTGTGACAGACGAAAACAAAGAACAGTTCTGAACTGTCTGCAACGCAAGCTTTCTCGAGAAGGAAAGCACACAATGATAGGTAGACTGTAGCCATATTCTCTGCCCCGGCGAGTCCTAGCGAGTAAGCCATGCGGTTCTGGGGGAAGCGGTGAGCGTCACAAGGTGTAGCCGCAAGGAATGCAGGGGTGCACATGTATGGTATCGGCGGGGAAACATGGCACTTATAAACTGTGAGAGTGACTGCACAGGTGGTACAGATTGTTCATCTCATGACCTGGCTGTATTAGGGACGGAGGAGGAGAAGGAGGGAGACTATAGTTTAGAAGCTGCGGTCCCGGCTCGGTTGTGGGAGGGCAATGAGCATGTTGTTCTTCGAGATAAGTTGCAACCTCTTGTTCCTAAGCGCCAAGAGAAGTTGCAACCTCTTGTTCCTAAGCGCCAAGAGGAATTGTTTACTAGGCTGTGGCAGTACTTCCACATGTTTGTTGATTCTCCAGGCCTGATGTCCGGGGTGGCACCCGACATAGAGGCTGGAGACAGTGAAAAGCTCAAGTTGACTCCCTACTGTATAAATTCTGCTCGAGAGCCTGTCTTATGCCCCTTTCCCACATGTGCGATTTCTTACGATTTTCACCGGCGACACCAATATTCGTGACATGTCGGACAATAAACGTATACCCTCGCATCATAATCGCATGCTTCGCCCGGCCTCTCGTGGACCCTCACGGGTCGTCGCAAATGTTCGGTTTGTTTAAAATTTGGGACGAGGACTCACGAGGGTTCGTTGCCCTCGCAAGCATCGTCGATCATTGAAGAATGATCCGCGAGGCCCTCGGGGATCATCGACGACGTCGGCGAGGGTGTCGCATGAAAAGAAACTTCAAAATGTTCCAAAACGTTGCACGCTGGCCCGCCGATGATCCAAGATGTTCAAAGAACATCGCCGATGCCCAATAATCACCGGCGATTTCCTCGTCGATTAATCGCCGCCGTGCGGATTAATACTCGCCGAGGCTGTACCCGCCAGGGGTACACTCTGCACGAGGCAGTAGAAGGCATGCGAAGGGCCTTGCTACGCCGCCGATGCTCACGACACACCTCGGCGAGGCCAAAGAGGATGTTCGACGAGAGGTGTGTAATAAAAAGGGATTATCACCCTGTACCTCAATTTTAGTTTTGAGGTGGGGTGAGGTCAGGTCAGGTCAGGTCTCCATTGTATCCATTGTACGTCTGTCAGAAGTGAGGTCAGGTCAGGGGGTATATAGGCCGCGGTACAGCTCCGAAAAGGTCATTCCACAGTTTCCAGTCAACAATCAACACACCACTCTCCAAACTACCAACACTCTGCATTTTACCATGGCTCCCAAGGCACAACCAACGCTGAAGAAGGTGGCGAAGAAGGTGGACAAGAAGAAGGTGAACAAAAACAAGGCGACCACGACAACTGTTGAGAGTGAGACGTCCGTCATCCAAGCCGATGATGCTCTGCTTGCCATGCCGGGTGCTGAAGGAGAGGGGACATCAATGGACGTGGATAGGCCCCAGGAAAATCAGCCAAGCCAGCAACTTATTTCCACACAGGACGAATTGGTGGTTGAGGTCCACAGGAGCCAAGATGACATCGACCAGATCAACATTACCCCGGAGGAGAACTCGTCCTCCGACAGTGACGACGCTGCTGCCACATACGGAGTCATAACTGCCACCATGGAAAACGACCTGGCAGATTGGATCCAAAATCACCCAGCCCTATGGGCCAAGTCAGACGCTCGTTACCACGACAAGAACTACAAGGTGCGCATTTTCGAGAAGAAAGGGAAGCAACTGAATTTACCAGGTAAGTGGGTATGAGTTATTTGTAAATCTATATAATAGTTTGTGTGATGAACGTGGTGCTATGAACACATTTACACAATAATCTAACAACATGACACGTGAAAAATGTTATATTTCTGTCGATTTCTAGCGCTTGCCCCTTTTTTTTTTTTTTTATATAATCTCCCCTCATTCTCACCAAATATCGACATATTCTCTTGATGTTTGTAATGCACTCTCTCTCGTTTCCTTTTCAGCGGCTCATGTGTCCAAATTTTATGGAAACATGAGGACACGGTACGGCAAACTCCTCAACCTCACCAGGAATAGCGGCTCCAAAGCCAAAACCCGGACAATGAGGGATCAGTGGATTTGGGACACGTTTTCCTTCCTTAAGGAAAATGTTTCCCAAAAGGAACCAAGGATCAGCAGCAAGAAGGTACGAACAATGATATATGAAAACATTTGCTATATCTATCTATCTATCTATATGCTTAGGCCCAATCCCCATTTTGGGGGTAGCTGACTCAAGACAGAGCAAGAACAGGGAAAACACAAAAACAACATAAAACAACGAATATACACAGATAAAAAGCACAAACTCACACACATCCAGGTCACCCAGGAGAAGACCCAGAGACCAGGGTCACCAAGGTCGCTCCAGCACTCCCCCGGCCCCCGACCACCCGGAAAGGTTCCAATCTCGGCAGGCAGACATGCAGCGGAGCCAAAGCCACAAGCCCTCCCACCACACTTCCAGGCGCACCCTTCATATTTATCGTCTCGCCGGGCCAGGCGCCTGATGGACTATTATCTAGTCCAACTTGTGCCCGACCCCTTACTCCAAATAACCACGTGTTCACTCAACTATTCACAAGCATTCTCCATTCACTCCTGTCCACCACCACTTCCCCTGCCTGATCTATAGTCATTCCTCTATCATCCAAAGCCTTTCTTACACAGTCTCTCCATCTCAATGGGGGTCTTCCTGCCCTTCTATCTCCCCTTGTACCTGACTCACATATTCTCTTTGTAAGCCTTTCATCTCCCATTCGTTCAACATGACCATACCAGCTCAGCACCCTTCTGTCCACTCTGGCTGACAAATGTTCCTGCTGCCCCACTCTCCTACGTATCTCTTCATTCCTCAATCTGTCTCTACGAGTAACTCCACACATACTCCTCAAGCAGCTCATCTCCATCACATCCAGCCCTCTTTTCTCCTTTTTCTTCAGAGCCCATGTCTCAGCCCCATACATCACTGTTGGCACAACAATTCCTTGATACAGTGCACTTTTTACTTTCACTCCGAGATTTCTCGTCTTCCACATACTTCCCATTGCTCCGAAAACCTTCCTTCCTTCACACACTCTCTGTTTTACCTCCACTTCCATACCTCCACTCCTGCTTATCGTTCCTCCTAGATATTTAAAACACTCTACTTGTTCCAATATTTCCCCATCCAGCCTCACATCTAGATTCACCCTATGCTCTCCCCTATTACACACCATTACTTTACTTTTATTGACGTTCACCTTCAGTTTCCTCCTTCCACAAACCACACCAAACTCTTTGACTACCCGCTGCAGTTTCTCATCAGAATCCGCCACCAATGCTGTGTCATCAGCGAACAGCAACTGATTCAACTCCCAATCTCTACCATTCTTTCCTACTAAACCCAATCCTCTTCCCATAGTTCTCCTTTTCACCTCCCTCACCACACCATCCATAAACATATTAAACAGCCATGGTGACATTACACAACCCTGTCGCAAACCTACCTTTACCTCAAACCATTCACTCAACTCACCATTTCCTACTCTCACACATGCTCTGCTCCCTTCATAAAAACTCTTAACGGCTTCTATCAAATTTCCTCCTATTTCATAAATCCTTAACACCTTCCACATTGCTTCACAGTCCACACGATCATACGCTTTTTCCAAGTCCATAAAAGCCCAAAATATCTCCTTATGCTTCTCTAAATACTTCTCGCATAACTGTCTTACTGCAAACATCTGATCCACGCACCCTCTTCCCCTCCTAAAACCGCACTGTTCTTCTCCTATTGCAACTTCCGTACACTTTATTATCCTCTCTATCATCACCCTGGCATACAGCTTTCCAACCACTGACAATAAACTAATACCTCTATAACTTGAACACTCCTGCCGATCTCCCTTCCCCTTGTACAACAGCACAATACATGCACTCTTCCAGTCTATTGGTACCATTGACACAGCAAAGCACACATTGAAAAGTCTCACCAACCAATCTATTATCACATCTCCACCCTTCTTTATACACTCCACAGCAATACCATCCAAACCTTCTGCTTTTCCCGCTCTCATTTATTTCACTGCTTCTTTCACCTCATTTTCCTCAATCCTTTCATTCATTCCCTGCCACCTGGGTGGCCTGGGTAACCTATCTCCATCCACCTCTGCTTCAATCACTGCTTCTCTTCCATCTCTTGTATTTAACAAAGATTCAAAATAATCGGCATATCTTTTCCTCACTTCAACTGGTTCCACTAGTAATTCTCCATTTGCATCTCTCACTGACTCTTCCCTCTTTTGTCCTCCTTTTCTTACTTTATTTACCTCCTTCCAGAACATCTTCTTTCGTTCTTCAAAATTCTCACTCAACCTTTGACCCCACCTTTCGTTTGCATCTTTTTTCGCTTCTCTAATTTTCCGTTTTGCCTCTCTCCTTTTCTCCTTGTACCTCTCCCATACTTCAACACTACCATCCTGTAAAACCCTCTCAAATCACTGTCTCTTCTCCTCAACTGCCTTTCTCACCGTATCATTCCACCACTCGCTTCCCTTCCTGATACCGATATGATTGCTATATAGTGTAACGTATATTTACATGCTCATATTAACTTTCGGTTGTGTGTAAGATTATTACTATGTTTGACAAGTTCGATATGGTATTTATTGTATTTTACTTTCAGATCCAGAAAATATCGCAGCCACAGCAGAACGTGGAGGAGGAGGAGGTGGTTGTCGTGGAGGAGGACGAAGCACAGGTGGATGACGCGATGGGCCAGCCATGGGAAGAGCTGTCAAACTCTCCTGTGATGCCCTCAACACACAGAAGGGGTGTGGGGACAAAACGTGGACCTCTGGCGGCACCCCCGGCCAAAGAAGATCCCCTGTACTTGAACAGAGTAAGCATTTAATCGTAATATATATATATATATATATATATATAATATAATATATATATATCTATATGTATAGAGTTAAATATATTTATGCCTTTTTACTCATACTTTATAAGTTCTTTAAACAGAAAACAGAAATCATATTTCCATCATCACACTTCATCATGATCATTAAATATTTTGTAATTAATATTGTTGTGACATTAATGTATGTTTTTTTACTTATTCAGCTCCTCAGCAAATACGAGGACTCCGTCGCCGCACGGGAGAAAGCGGCCCAGGGTAAATCATTGCTCCACACACAGATACGGAGCTACTGTGATGCCCTGGAGTGTAAGCTCATGAGGATAGACCCTCTGATGGTGGATGAGTTGATGTGTAACTTCGATCGGCAGGCACTACAGGCAATCCAGGCATCAAGACCTGCAGTTGTGGCGGCACCTACAACCATAGTTCCTGTGGTCACGAGCCTGGCGGACACACCAGTAACGATGACACCGTTACCAATTGTGTCAACGACCAACACCTACGTGGCCCCATTAAATTATCCGCCTGTACACTACCAGCTACCACTGGCGTATCCTCCGGGTGACCCGCAGGCGCCCACACAACTGCCGGGTCACCTCCTTCATCCACCTGCTACTCCACTTCTTCTGGGACAACCTCCACAACTCTACACAGTACCCTACCATGGCCAACCTCCACGTCTCCCTACCCAAACCACGTTGATGCCAGGGACAACACCTTCACCTTCACCTTCACCTGGGCTCTTCCCAATGTTGTCGCCTGGGCAACCACCAGTGGCCATGTCACCGGTCGGTCACAACGATGGACATGATGATTCATACCCCTGCCCCATCAACCAGCATGGTTGGCCACATGAAATGAATAAATTACATTTTTTTCTTATGTAAATAAAGGTATTAACAAAAAAACTAAAATTTTCTATTATTTTCCCATATTCCCTGTTTCATTGATGATAAAGTATACTTTAAAATGTAGTTATCTTCTTTGTTAAAAATGTATCTAAATTGTTGTTCCGCTAAAGTTAAAATGTACAGTGATTCAGCAAATACATGGATAAATTAAATAAACTTATTTATGAGACATTGGCGGTACAATATCTATAATATAACATTTTAACAATGAAAACAAATCTTATATATTTCTTATACACAAAATTTAGATCATAAGAAGAACTTAATAAATTAATAATATATAATATTAATATTTAATACACGAAATAAAATACATACAAATTGTTATAAAAGAATATTAAATAATATTGAATGACTTGAATGTTAATACTTGATACTTTGTAAATATAAGAAACTGTTAATATATATACCTACGAAAATAATAGCTTAATCAAATACTCAAACAAGTTCACAATGATGAAATCTATTTATAAAGCGATGGACGAGTTCATTCAAGCCGTGCGCTAACCCGGGTTCGATTCCAGGTGGATCATATTATTGTTTTTTTTTTTTTTTTTTTTGTAGATGTTTAGGTGACAATCACCACGGTCGATCTGGGGATCCGCCGCTGATGAGCTCGTCCTGGAATCTTTACGACTCTGAATCTTACGATTCTTTACAGGACTGAACATGCCATTGTTATCGACAATAGCTCAGAGAAGAGTGTTGAGAGGGGAGAAGGGGTGTTGGAGAGAGAGGAAGGTGTTGGAGTGGCTTTGTTATGTGTGTTTTGTCTGTATACGTCGTCAGGATGTCCCCTGACTGAGTGCAAGCATGTGAAACATGCTAGGACGTACTACCGCACCCACTAAATGTCCGCCGTGGCAGGGATTCGATCCCGGGTCTTTCAGATTCACACGCGAGCGTGCTCACCACTTGACCACCACTAATTAGAATAATTTCATTGGTAGTCTTTGGTGTGGTGGTGAGATTAATGAAATATAAAATACAATGCGTGTATGTTTGTACGACTGACATATCAATGTCATCAATGTCGATTGTCACGTACGCCACACTCAGCATGGGTGTGTGTGTTTGTGTGCTACACACAATCAAACTCATAAAAGTATAAATCAATGAATAATTTTTATTAATGATAAAGACGTATGTTACCTTAACAGAGATTATTAATATATTAATTTACCTATGAAAAAAAAAATATATATAAGCAAGATAATGATTGTCATATATTTCCTAGACACAAAATGAAAACCAGACAAATGTTAGTCAATGAATAGTAAATATAAATTATATCCCTGAATGCCAATAGTTGACTAACTTTTTTAATATAAATATGTATTATTATTTTACTATACGTACGATAAAAGTATGCAAATAATTCCTCTAAAAAGTACACAATTATTAAATTGTGTGTGTGTGTGTGTGTGTGTGTGTGTGTGTGTGTGAATATCTAGTAGACAGCCACTGCTGCAGGCTGGAGGGTTGGTCGTGTTAGAGATTAGCCATTGGGGCAATTAACCACCTGGGTCTGTGTGTATGTTTGTGTGTGCGTGTGTGTGTGACTGTTGGTGGGGGTGGGTGTCACGGATAATTAGCCACCTGGTTCTACTTTAGACAGGTTTCACCATGGTCCAGATAGAGAGGAATTTTGTTGTATGTTTCGTTAATTTTTGTCATACAAGATGCTCGTAGCTAGTAAATAATATTATGTCTACGTAATTCGAATATTCACCCAATATGACATTAGCCAGATGTTGTTGAATAAAATAAGTTATCATACAACAAATGTTTTCTTACTACGCACATTACTTGGTCATGACATGGAGTAAAAATTAAACAATAATCACATTATCTTTCCATTTTATTAGGGTATGTTTTAGGTTTCTGATGGGGTTCGTCCTATCATCGTGTTTTGCCATGCCACACTCCCAGCTGGTGAGTTGTAATAGTGTTTGAGACTGTCACAAAGAGTCTTCCCATCATTGGTAGCTGTGTTGCCCCGCTGCCTCCCAAGACGGTCTAGAATGTCGGCCGGACGTACCAAATTTACGATTTCTCCTGTTGCAATGTTCTCGTCCACGAGAAGACCCCGTCGATCAGAGGGATTCCTGTCACGAAGGACATTGTGTAGACAACAGCAGGCCATCACAACGGATTCAACTCGATTCGGATGGATAGGCATGGTCGTTAGCAGACACCGGAATCTGTAATGAGAATGGTTAAAACAATAAATACAGTTAGTCTGGGGAAAAAATATATTAGTTTCTCAATGAAAACTTTATAAGAGAATAAAATGGGAAGCTCGATTAGGGCGACCAACCCACACAAGTCAGATCCTTTTAACAACGAACTCCAATCCCAAATATTAAAGTGAAGCCAGCAGGTTATTATAAGCTTTTAAAGATGGATAAATGTTGTTAGTCGACATGGGCCTGAAGCCATACGGGCGTAGGATGTGGATGTACCGTATGTACACAAACACATACAATTTGCTATGTATATATACTGTATATATGTATAGACATATATATATTTATTCATATTTTTATGTATGGTAATGTAACTATATATATATATATATATATTTAAATATACATTAAAGCAATTGACATATTTTTTTAAATTAGGCTTTTACCTGGCAGACATTATACCAAACACATTTTCAACCACTCTCCGGGCTCTGGATAGGCGGTAATTGAAAACGCGTTGATCATCATCCAAACCTCTCATTGGGTAAGGTTTCATCAGCCAGGTCCTCAGTGGAAATGCGTCATCACCAATGAAGAAGAATGGAATCTCCTTTGTTACGTCCTGGGATATATAAACACTGGGCTCTTTCTATTGGACTAGGTGTGCGGCAACAAGCAACAACGGAAAACGCTAGACCCAACCCTTATCTATAAACCCAGGCAACAAACCACCCTAAACCGTCAAGAGTCCTGCCTGGACAACAAGGTATCCTATGACTCGGTTACAGGATGCACGCACTATAGACTGCTGATAGTCAAGCAGGCTATATAAAAGATCACACAATTAAGTTGACTTAAAGCTTCAAGGAAAAGATAGATAACGGAATTAAATTGCAGAAACAATTTAATAACAAACTAGAAGAAAGTACATTTAACGTTACGTTAATTAATACAACTAATCACCCCTGCGTGAAAGAAGGTGAAAGCAAACAGTCCTCAAAACATCGTACCGGTAGACAAGATGCGGGGTTCTAAACTGCATGCGGCTACTGTAGGATCTGATGCTTAGCAAAGAAAGTACGTTACGGATTTAGAGAACTCTCAACTCATAAGCAGGAATAAATACTAGTGATAGGACCTACAGTGTATAATGGCATAGGTATAATTAAATAAAGGTAGCAACTCGCAACATAACCACATACAGGTGTGCTTCTCACTCTTAGTCAGGCAAGCCTGCTCGGACAGAGTCTCTAAGCCACACCCTGACTCACAATGCTCACAAAAACGGTAAACTGTGGCACAATAACAAGCATACAGAAATAATAAACCCCTAGCTGTTAATCTACCAGGCGGCAGAGGTCTAGCCGGAAGGATATAGGCTTCGGATACCCGGGCTGAGCCACCTGCTCTAGCCTAGGGACGTTCCCAAGTCTGTGCGCCAAATTACTCTAATTGAAAGGGTGCTCTCTTGAGAGACTCAGATCGCAAGTATCTTACTCTCTCCTGGCGACCCTAAAACAAAAGCAAGACGTGCTAGCGCAGTGCTGAGTGGACTAGGCAATGGCCCTCACACAACACAACGCTAGACACACAGGGACACAGACAAGAAAATGCCCCCAGACTCCCACGGGTATCCTAGTAAAGTCGTGCGGGTCCACGGGACTCGCACCAGCAGACTTTACTTAAAGGATCGCAAAAAGCCTCCCCTCCGGTCTAGCCCCTGCTAACCTGACACAAGAACACACTAGCAAGCATGAATTAACAATTACATCCCTGCATAAGGCCCAAAATCCTATCTAGTTATCTGAGAGCTCGTCGTTAATACAATAATAGATATAAGGTCTATCAAGGGGATGGGATAATTAAATAGATTGGTGAAGTAGTGGAAGGAAGGTATACAAAGTAAGAGAGAAAGTTTCTAAGTGGGGTTGAGAGGGATTGATATCAAGGGGGTCCGAAGGGTACGACAGTGAGATAAGCTCTGAGTCTTGAATCTGTCTGGACCCCGCACTAGGCATGCAGAATACATCCCAGGCTTGGCAACACTCAACACAGTTGCCGGGTCAAAATCGTCTACCCCGTGCGTGAGTCAAAACTAAGCCTAACATTGCAATTAAATGCACGTGGCACATCAGGCTCGTCCCAAGCTAGACTCTCCGCGCGAAGCAACGTCCCCCAGCCGGTCTCTCTCTCCCGCTCGTCTCCTCCCACTCTCACTAGACTTACATCTTATAATTATATTATAATGAAACAATCAACTATCGAGAATAAAATATACTAAGATGCGTTGGTTAAGAATAAGGGCAGCTACAAGCTGTGAAACAACATAAGAATATCCCAGACATTAGTTACATTGTCGTAGGATATATACTAAGGAAAAGCCGGCCGGCCGGCTGCCGCCAGCCGGTTTCTAAACGGCTGGGCAGCCGACGCGCGCGCATGCCCGCACGTGGCTACTATGCAGAAGCGTCACACCTTGTTCCCGTTTTCAAGCGGTTCAGGCTCAGGAACACCAACGTCATTCCTCTCCAACAGTAAACGAATAGGGGTTCGTAGAAACAACCCACCTTCTGACGCTGATCCCTCTGCACCAACATCGATGTAGAGGAATTTGTAGTCAGCGTCAGCGATGGCAAGCAGCACAATGGAGTGGTAACCTTTATAGTTGTAGAAGGTAAAGGCACCTTTGGGTGGTTTTCTGATGGCAACATGTTTGCCATCCAAGGCACCCAAAGCATGTTGAAATTGCCACTTGCTAGCAAATCTATTTGCAACAGCCCTCCACTCTTCTGGTGTTGTAGGACAAACAATTACATCATCCATGTATGCACTGACAATAGCCTCACAGACGTCGGGCACAATTTTGGAGATGGTGTTGTGCGCTATCCTGAACAAGTAACTGAGACTTGTAGCTGTCACCTGTAGCTAGGTAACGCAACGTCACTGCCAAACGCAAACCAGGATCTATGGCTTTCCTCCAGTGTGTGTCCTTTTTGGCAATGATGGGTCGAATTTTTCTGAGAATTTCTTGAAAGAGTGCGTGGTCCAATCTCATGAAGTTTATAAAATCCGCTGGGTCCTCTTCTTCAACTTCTTTCAGGAGATTTTCATATCCCCCAAATCGACCTCGCCTTAACAGCCAGTCTCTAGTCCAACATTTCCGCTTCTTCATATGTTTTCTCCTCTCCTCTTCTACCTTCCTTTCCCTCTCAGCTTCCTTCCTTGCCCTGTCAGCTTCCTTCTCCCTTCTGGCAAGCTCCAATAGGCATTTCAAATAAAGTAGATCCGTCCGCTGGGTGGCAAGGGCCCGCTCAACACGTTCATTCCTCCGTAGATGCTGCGTAATCCTCTCCATCTCAAGATTCAACAGGCTCGTT
This sequence comes from Paralithodes camtschaticus, assembly GCA_018397895.1. NCBI lineage: Eukaryota > Metazoa > Arthropoda > Malacostraca > Decapoda > Lithodidae > Paralithodes > Paralithodes camtschaticus. Next base: position 6,006 of record JAGKTK010016890.1, on the reverse strand, counting down.
CAAGGGTCGAGGTTATAATGTGGTGGTGGTGAAGAGTAGCTATGCTCGGTGTGGCTGCTCAACTCAGATTGTTCTCTGTGACAGAGTCAAGGTCTATATATACCACAGGAAGGTTTGGGGAGTTGTGGGTGGTTGTTGGGGCCAATTACTTGCGCGATTGTAACGTGAGTAGATGCTAATGCCACTGAATTTAGCACATTCACGTGACATTCGCTCAGGTTCGCACACCTCGGCGACGTATCTGCGATGGCGTTGGCGACGATCGCCGTGGATTCGTTCGTTCATCGCAGGAATTTGTGCCCGGAAAAATATTCGGACAACCTCGCCGAAGTAATCGCCGGACCATCGCTTGAACCTCCGAAGACGCCGCAGAACATTCGGCGAGTCTTCTTTGACCATCGAATGATGTCGCAAGATATTTTTGAAAACGTGTCATTCCTCGCAGAGATCTTCGCCGAAACATCGCTCACTTCGCCGATAACGTCGCAGGATGACGGCGATTGCATCGCATTCATCGGTGACATCTTCGCCGAGTATAATTAGTTACCTGTTTGTAACGGTCAAAATCGTACGCGTCGCAGAAATTAGATGCGAATTGACAAGATTACATCCTCGGCGACGAAAATCGTATGAAGTCGCACATGTGGGAAATGGGCATTAGAAGCAGAGCTGGACTACATGTTGGAGAAGGGTCTGAGGGATAATGGAGATGGTGAGTGGTCTTTGATAGTGTCTCTGCAACCTGAGCAGAGTGGCGGGATCCGTTTTTTTTGTTGATTGCAGTAGGGTTAGTGCATTATCCCAGACAGACACCTCTCCATTACCCAGAGTTGACGACCCCATAGATTGCATCGGGGCTGTCACGTTTATCACTAAAATGGAATTATTGAAGGGTTATTGGCAGGTCTCGTTGCCTGAGAGCGCAAAGAGAAGTGCCAGTCTTGTGGTGGACTGGGCCGTTTATCAGTGTCGGGTGTTATTTTGCTGAACACAGTTTGGATGTGTGGCATGATAAGGGCACTGATAATGTTATGGCTGATTGTTTGTCACGGAAGGGTATGTTTTAAGGAGAACCCTCGCCATTCAGTCAGTGTTGGCGTAGCCTCCTATTTTGCTTTGATTAGCATGTTTACGTCTGGTGCTTGTTGGCTGCCGTATGTAGCCCAGCGTAGGGTCGTAAAGTAGGAGTTGCTGTGTTTCTGTATAGAAGATAATATTTAAATACAAAAATATAAAAAACTATAAAAATACTATAAAAAAAGACTGTAATTGTGGATGTCTTGTAGTGTTGTTGAAGTATGAGCAGTCTGTTGTTTCAAGATGCACCAACAGACTCCCCCTTGGTGTGAGGGTGTCACATTCTCCTGACCTTATAACCACAGTTCAGTTGTATGTGTGTTATAATAATTTACATAGCCTTTGCTATTGGGGGAGAGTCATGTTTTCTCCTTCTCTCTCCTGCATCCTTCATGTCAGGGTTGTGACGTCATGGTTACCATGTGAGGGGCCTTGTAGAGAGGCTAGCTATCTCTTTTGTTTGCCACGAGTATAATTACTTCTTTTGTTCAGCCCTTGGGGGATTATTTCGTTTATCATAAGTTTGCACAATGATGTCTTATGTTTTACTTGATTACTTTGTATTGCTAGTGCGAGCCCAGGCTGCCTAGTTAATTGTATGTTCTGGCGGTGCTTGGCGCTCCCTGTTTCCCTCCCTCGCTTGGCTGTGGGCCGCGAGAGCTTAATTCAGTCCGGGCGTTCACACTGACAACATCAACTCTGATGCTGTTAGGTTGTGTTCCCTTGTTTCCCTTAAATACCGCATTTATAACTTTTCTTTCTTAGTGGATCGAACCATTGCAGGGCTGGAGTCATTATAAGCATATTGTGTTTGTTTTAATCTTAGTATTTTAATTACTAGAGTTTATTTCGTTTACACTGCATTCCTTCCTCTGGCAAATATAGATTATAAGCTTCACACTGTTCTTCCATGTTCTTTTCCATTATTCTGCTGCATTGTTGTTCACTATCATATGTGTATATTATCTTGGTTGATATCTTTAGTGGTTTGGGGATTGGCCTGCTTATCCAGTATCTGTTGAGCATTTATTGAGCCCTTGAGGACACGGGTTGTTGGGTGGTGGAGAGGCCTGTATACTGCCTTAATAGGCTACTTTGATTTTCCTCCCACCACACAGCATCCTCCAACTCGGGCCTTATTTAACCCTTCGAGGGTGGCAGCTAATTTGCAACCTACTAGGATACCAACCCTTGTGCCTTGTTTAGCTTTTAGCAGCAATACATTCGGTGCAGTCAGGGACTAGGGATGGAGCCTGTTACTAGGTGAGGTTGTCCCCATTGCACTCGTTTGTATTGGGCTAACCCCAGATGATGTTGTAAGGGTTAAGTCATTAAAGTTGTTTACCCCTTACAACACCACTGCCGTGCTGTGCTGAAGAGAGCCACTCAGTGTATTATTAGGACATAGGCTAGGGATAATAGGCTTGGCACAGAGGTTTATTGCACTGGACTTTCCATGGGTTTTTGCTCTGTATTGTTCTCAATTCCTAAGCAATTGGGTATGATATAGAGTGTTCTGGGAGTCTAGTAGTGGTATGGTTAGGTAATATTTGGGCAGTTTAGAATAACCTTAGAAGTTCTCTTGCATACTACACACACTAGACTCCCCGACTTAGATTTTTGTGTCTCCTTGTTACTGCTTTAATAGAGCATTATAGAGATTATTCTGAACTTCTTATACCTAACTTCAGTAAACCAGTTCTTATTCGGCGTGATTCTATTCCTCATGTTTCTGGAATGAGCTTGTATATTAGATCTGGGTATAATGCTCAGCACTTAACTAAGCATATTTGTAAATGCCATGAGATGCATTTAGTTAAAGTTTCCAGCAAGTATCATAATCATTACATTTTTAGCCTGTACAGAAATCCTGATATTAACAATGACATATATGACTGCCTCTTAACAGCCATGGCTTCAATACAGTCTGTAGATGTCAAATCATCCTTTATTTTTGTTGGTGATGTCAATGCGCATCATCAAGATTGGTTGAACTTTGTCTCTCCAACTAATAGACATGGTCTTGCTGCCTTGGATTATGCAAACTTATCTGGTTGTGAACAGCTAATCCAAGGACCTACTCATATGTCTGGAAATTGTCTTGATCTAGTACTAACAGATATTCCTGGCGTTGTAGAAACCTCCGTTCTTGTACCTGTTGGCACTTCCGACCACAATGCCACCATGTGTAAAATTAATCTTGATTTTTCTGTTCCTGATATTACTCTCTCACGTAAAGTCTACCTTAAATCCCGGGTTAACTGGGACAACGTTTGTAATGATGTTTGTAATATTGAGTGGAATCACATACCGGTACTAAGATCTCATGACCCGGTTTCAGCTCTCAACAATTCCCTTCTTGGTATCCTTCGCAAGAGTTCCATCAAAAACAATTAAGTCTCGTATGAGGGATAAAGTATGGTTTAATGATGACTGCAAGCGTGCATTTTATGACAATCAGGCTGCATATCGTCTATGGAGGCGTAATCAAACCCCCTTGCATTGGGAAAATTATGTTTTTAAAAGGGCAGCTGCGCAGAGAGTTTATGATGGTGCCGAGAGGAACTATAACTCCCATCTTCAGGATGTTCTGGCAGGAGCTACACAGCCTCATAAATGGTGGTCCGCTTTGAAATCCTCTTTATTTGCAATAGATTCCTCCATGCCTCCTCTTTGTGATTCTGATGGCTCCATCTCTTTTGATCCATTATCGAAGGCCAATATTCTATCTAATATTTGTATTAATAAGCAGAGTAATCAGGAATTATCTTTGCCATTGACATTATTTCCCTAGACCCAACCTCAATTCAATGGCATTCAAATCAGCTGAACTGAAATGGTACTTGCTGGATCTTGATACCTATGGTGGCACAGACCCGGATGGGTTTTTCCCTCTCTTTTTAAAAAGGTTGCAGTGATTTTGGCACCTAAATTGGCTGTGGTGTTTAGGTTGCTTTTGAAATCAGGTAGTTTTCCTCTTTGCTGGCGTAAGGCTAGTATCACTCCTATTCCAAAGGGAAATACTGCCTCATCATCTCCTAATGAATATCGCCCTATCTCCATTACGCCTATCCTATCCAAGCTCTATGATAGGCTTTTGTCCAGACGCCTTTCCTCTTATTGTAATAGTCATAATTTGATACCAAACTCACAGTTTGGTTTTCGTAAAGGACTGGGTACATGTGATGTGGTTCTGACACTCACCCATGACTTGCAATCTTCATTGGACCAGGAACATGAGTTTCGTGTCGTGGCTATTGACTTTAGTTCTGCTTTTGACTTAGTCAACCATAAAGCACTTCTGTATAAGTTAAAGCTCATCGGTATTGGTGGCAATTTTTTAAGGATCTATGAATATTTTTTGACGAAAAGATCTGTCTGTGGTCATTGATGGGTGTCATTCCCCTTCTGTTCCGGTTGTTTCTGGCGTTCCACAAGGCAGTGTCCTTGGGCCTTTGCTTTTTATTATTTTTACTGCTGACCTGTGTTCCGAGCTTGAAAATAAACTAATCTCCTATGCTGATGATACAACTTTATATGCGTCAATTCCATCACCAATAGATCGACACGTTATTGCTACTGCTCTGAATAGGGATTTAGCCAAAATTACATCATGGTGTGAACTTTGGGGCATGAAACTTAATGCTAGTAAAACCCACTCCATTATCATCAGCAGTACCTTGGATCATACCTTTGATCCACCCCATCCTTATCTGCAAGTTTCTGGCGAGCAAATTGAGAATGTGGATACTCTGCGTTTGTTAGGAGTTACTCTGGATCCCAAACTTACTTTTGAAAAGCATATTCGTTCTTTCTCGTCTTCCATTTCCCCCAAAATTGGTCTGCTTCGCAAGGTTTATAAAATATTTGCTTGTGACGCCACAGTTATCAAGTCTTTTTATGCTTTTATTTTGCCACATTTCGAGTACTGCTCACCTGTCTGGTTGTCAGCGGCTGACCGTCATCTCAAATTGCTTGACAGGTCACTAAATTCTATCAGTTTTATTCTACCTCATTTGTCTCTTGATCTGTGTCATCGACGTAAAGTTGGTGCCCTTAGTCTTTTATTTAACGTTTTTAATAACCCTCAGCATCCCTTACATGGGGTTCTGCCTGGGCCCTATGTCCGGGCTCGTGCAACTAGATTCACAAGCAATCTTAATGATCTCGCCATGAGCCGTGTTAATTTTTTTACTACATAGTTTTCACAGTGTTTTGTGCCGGCCATGGTTGACTTGTGGAATAAGTTGCCACATGAGCTAGTCAATTCAGCTCATATCTCCATTTTTAAGTCTAGATTTAATGATGTTTTGCAGCATTAATTCTAATTTTTAAACTTATTATATTATATTTTATTGTATTATATTTATACTTGATATCCTCCACTGCATAATATGTTATCTGTGTTTAATATATGTATATGTACAGTATACAGTATATGTTTTTTGTTTTCCTAAGTTGTCGTAGTCTCTCTCCAGTGCCTCGGGTGTTTTGTGTGGATTCATCTTGCTGGTGTTTCTGCACCCTGGTTGGAGGCTTCGTCATCTCATATAATAATAATAATAATAATAAAGAGGAAGATAACCATTTTTCCAAGAGAACCTGCGTGTCTTGGTGTTTGAGTCAGATATTAAGAGCTTGTCTGTTACAGGGTAGTACGGTGCTGTGGGTTAGGCTAGTTGTTGTTGTTGTTGTTCCCCAGGCTGCCTGGCCGAACAGCCCCAAGGTCCCGAGCAAGGCCAAGGCCATAGAGCGCCCCCACAAAACCCTCCCTGCTTACCACTAACAAAACCCAGGTGACTGAAGCCACTCTGGCAGGGAGATGAGGAGGGCGCGGAAACGCCCGGGAAACCAAAGCCCCACCCAAGGCCCTGTGCCCCTCAGCAATTATGAAGGGGAAGTTGAGGGGCAAGGGAAAAATGTGACGCT
>JAGKTK010016889.1:0-22564 GCA_018397895.1 Paralithodes camtschaticus | reverse complement strand
GTTTTTTTTCCAGTTTCCGCGTCTGCTGAACCATCCAAAAACACGCTAAAAGGCGTGTTTTGAAGGGGAGAGGTGGTGGGGGGTAGTGGGGGAGGGGTAGTATAACTGTAGATTTACCGACACCCTGGTTGATTAGGCTATTGATAAGAGAAAAATCAAGGTAAGATTAGGAGTAGTGGGCATACCACTACCACTATCCTATAGGCCTAGTCTATAGGCCTACAGCATAAATCATCTATAAAACTTAACCTAACATAACTTAACCTTGGCCTAGTATTCTCATTACTACATGAAAACTAGGTTAGGTTAGGTTGTTTGGTTAGGTTAACATTGTATAGATGAGTTATGCTGTATGTCGGTTGTAGTACGCCCACTACTCTTAATGATGTTACGGTGTATTAACGGTACCGTTTTATTATTATTTAGGCTAGGCTATATGTTAATAGGTATATATTAAGCAAACCACCCATCAATTTTCATGACAATTTTGAAATGCATGTTGGAATCCATATAAACTACTTCATTTTTATGTAAGTTTGATAATTTGGAAAAATCGATGGTTATACTGATGTTTTGGACCGACAGTTAGCCCATCGATCTGTTTAGGCCTAATAGGTCCGGTAGAGCATATACATCATTGCTATATATATGGCATTAAGAGCGGAAATGTATTAGGCCTACAAGGGAGAAAACAAAAACAAAACGCTAAAATACATGTAGGTCTATAGGCCTAGGCTACTGTAAAACAATAAGTTTTTCAGCCAGTACCCAACCAGCGGGGGTGTGAGGGCGGCAGCCCCCACCTATATACTAGGTTAGGTTAGGTTGTTAAGTTAGGCTAATGGCACAAAAAACAAAAAAAAAAGTAACCTAACCAGCGAGGGTGTGGGGGCGGCAGCCCCCACCCATATACTAGGTTAGGTTAGGTAAGGTTGTTAGGTTAGGCTAATATCCTAGGAAAAAAAGTCTAATAGGGGTGTGTTTTTAGATTGTTGGATAATGGGTAAATACTCATTTCCGCTCTTCAGTATAAAACAACACTATATCTGAAGGAAAACGTACAAAAAACAATATAAAACTTACTGAAATCGCTGTCGGTCCAAAAAATCAGGTTTACCAAATCGATTAGGCTAAGGGAGAAAATTTACTTTGAAAATTATATGTAAAAAGTCTCCCATAAACGGCGGCCTGCTATGTTCTTGTAATTTGCGGCCTAATTTCGTCTGTTAATTAACTCTCCTTAATTGGACCCCCTATGAAGTACAACAGATTATGATGACATAAGTGACGGGTGTTTAGAGGGGGAAGAGCTCCCCCTTCAACATATTACGTGTCTGTCGCAGTAACTTCTATTATATAAACAACCCAAGAATTTTCACAGATTTTTTAAATTTCATTTAGGATGTAATATAACCTAGCCTATACTCCATGTTAAAATAAGTGCCAACCCTCGAAAAATTCTATTAAGGGAGATACAGAACCTAGAACCTGTAACGATATTTGTCCCCATAGACGGCACACAACACGACTCGGCGGACCTCTTTCTCCCTGCCTATCAGTCTAATTAACACTAGGAATTTACCTAATTTTCTATCCAATGTACTATCCAACGAGCGGGGGTGTGGGGGCGGCAGCCCCCACCCATAATACTAGGTTAGGTTAGGTAAGGTTGGTAGGTTAGGCTAAAATCTTTAATGTTGCTTAATTGTTGGATAATGGATAATGAGCTTACTGGGTAAGTTCATTTTCTATCCCATGTACCATCCAACCAGCGGGGGTGTGGGGGCGGCAGCCCCCACTCATAATACTAGGTTAGGTTAGGTAAGGTTGGCAGGTTAGGCTAATATCTATAATGTAGCTTAATTGTTGGATAATGGATAATGCTTGCTGAAAAATCTTAAAATCCGAGCCAACTTTTGCCAAAACTGGGCTCGGATTTTTTCATTTTGGGGTTTTCTTAAGTTGAAAAACAAGAAAACCTGAGCCAACTTCTTTTTTGCACTTATTGTCTTTTATGCAGCTGAAAAATCTTAAAATCCGAGCCAACTTTTGCCAAAACTTTTAGCTCGGGTTTTTTCATTTTGGGGTTTTCTCAAGTTGAAAAACAACAAAACTAGCCAACTTTCATCATAAAAGCCATTATATCGCCTTTTTATGTCTTTAACCCCACATTTTCCCTGATCTTCATAGCCCTCCCCACTATCGGGCGCCATGTCTTAAGATCGTTGGATAAAGGGGAAAACAATTTTTTGCGGAGGTTGAAACTAATGTCAATCACTATGCAGTGTATATTGATGCAAATAAACTAAAACTAAAAAAAAAAAAAAAATTGGTGGGTGGTTTCCTTAATATTTTCCTGTTAATATTATTAGCCTATTATTAAAGCATAGGCTAATGGTCCTAATAGAATAGGCGGCAAGGGAGTAGTATTCGGGCGTATCGCCCGCCTTTTTACACTCCAGTACAGTACTAGATCACAGGCTCACGATTACGTTCACGTCTATTTTGACTGCCGGCAGAGCCGTGGGATACAATAATAGGTTGAAGGCGGCTTTTGTCCCCCTCACCCCCCATGACTTATTGTCATCATCATATAATTTGCCCGCAGGGGGTAAATTACAGAATAAAACAGCAGTCAAAATAGACGGAAAAGTAACCACAAGGGCACAACCTTTCTAAAACATGACGACCGTACGCCCGGATGCTACATCCTTCCCGAATGGGTACTTGCCAGTTAGGCTTGCGACCCTCCCTCCCTGGAAACAATTAAGCCAGATAATTAAACAAATTGCCTCGATGGAGGTTGCTCATTCTTGACCACGCCCCTTGGGAATCGAGGCATCTGGTACAGTAATAGATAGATACCGGTATAGAGATAAGGCCTAACAGTGTAACTGTTAGGTCTGTGAACAAAATTTGTGACACTAGGTTGGCCTACATTTAGCCGTCCGGCTGGCTCAGTTGATAGCGTGCCTGATTCACATCTTGCAGGTCTCGCGTTCAATCCCCACTCAGATTGAAAAGTTTTTCTGGGATATAGCCGGCGGCTACCATCTCCCCATGAGCAAGGGGGATGGGTAATGGTATCTGGTAGACTAAAGAAAGCCAAGCGCTTGTGAATCCTCGAAGGAGGAGATACGGATGCTATATAAGTAACCAGACGATTATTATTATTAATATTATTACATTCACATTATTTCTAATGCTATCTATCTGTCTCTTGTCAGATGCATTTGGTCCTTGAAGGGGCAGCCACAAATGAATCGCCTCTGCTATATCCGAGGCAATTAATTTGTAATTTCTAGTTTGTTTACGGAAGTTACGGAGAAGAGCTGCTAGCCCAATTAACCTCCCATTACTGCGTACAGAACTTTACAGTATACCGTACTGTTTGGGGTGCTTGTGGAATGTTATCGTACTGTTTGAATGGCTGTGAATGTGAATGTAATCAAAGCAAATTAATCTATCTATCTATCTATCTATTGCCTGACACCGTGATCCCCGAAGGGGTGGCCACGAACGAACCGCCCCCATGCACCTCTCTCCCCAGTCAGTCGACGCCCCTCCCCCCAACCAGCACCGCCTTCGTTTATGTACTTCCTCACTCCATCCTTCCACCTCTCATTCGGTCTACCTCTCCCTCTCTGTCCCTCCACCTCGCTCTCGTACACCCTCTTAGCAAATTAATCACATTATTAAACACCATCAACAAGTTACAAAACTTAGATTTCATGAAAAAGCTATGACTGGGCCATATATATTTTTATAAAGTTTAACTTCTACACATAATTTATTTGCGTATACTGTCACTGTATGGGGACGGTTTATGAGTATACATTGTGTGTACTAAAATGCTTAATAATTACAGAGCCCGGCCGGCACTGATCAAGTTATAATGGAGCTGATGATGGGGACATACCGGTACATGCATCACACACCACCAGGAGCCAGGGGAACCAAGCAGCCCACCCTATGAGGAGAATGTTGGAGAGGGCTACCCACATCAATACATCATATGTACCATCATCATCATCATCATCTCCGACGCCTTGTTTCCCCCTGGGAAACCCCCACTAGAGGATGGCCATGACAGAAACGTCTCCAAGCTACTTTGTCAAGACATGCCTCCTTTGCCCGTGCCACAATGCCCCTTCCACTACGTGGAAGTTTTTCTTCAATATATTTTTCCACTTTCTTTTCCCATACCATAGGTGGTCTTCCACTACTAGCGGTTCCACTCACCTGACTCCCATATATCTTTCTTGGCATTCTGTCTTCATCCATTCTCTGAACATGACCATACTACCTCAAAGTACTTCTCTTTATCCACTCAACCACACCACAATCAATGCCCAAAGCCTGCTCTTCCATTCCAAAGGACTCGTACACTTCCATATTACTTGGCCCATCTAGCCTATTCATGCCAGCTGCCATTCTGAAAAAGCTCATCTCCACAGCTCTCAGTTTGAAGAGGTCCTCGTCACGTGCCGTCCATGTCTCGCTTCCATACGAGAGTGTTGGGAGCAGCACACTGTTTCTCAGTGACTTATTGACTTCCTGGCTAACCATTCTTCCTTTGAGAATACTATCAAGTTCTCCAATCACTTTTCTCCCTTGCATTTTTCTCTCTTTTACCTCACTCTCCATTTTACCATATTTGCATAGTACAGCTCCCAAATACTTGAAACTTTCAACCTCTTCTAGTACTTCATTTTTCAATTTTATTTTACAACTTTTCTTGTGTTCTTTCTTGATTCTATATTTTTCCTTAAAATCTATGGTTTCATGCATTCTTCTCTCAAACACCATTACCTTACATTTCCCTACATTGACCTTTAACTTTCTCTTTTCACATACCCTGTCAAAGTCAGTGACCACTCTCTGAAGTTCTTCAGCATTTTCCGCCAACAGGACTGCATCGTCCGCATATAGGCATGTTAAAATCTTCCATGTTCTTCCCTCTGATTCCAGTCTAGCTCCCACACCCATTGATACAGCCCTACATTCCCTAATCACTCCATCCATGTATATATTGAACAACCAAGCTGACATGACACATCCCTATCTTACACCTACATTGGCCTCAAAACTTTCACTTAACTTGTCCCCTACCTTCACATTTGCCATTGCATTCCTATAAAAAGATTTTACTGCCATTAGCAACTTTCCTCCCACACCATATACTGTTAACACATCCCACAGGCCCTCCCAGTCTATTTTGTCGTAGGCTTTTTCCAAACCCATGAATGCTGCATGCTGCATAGAGTTTTCTGTTTGTTGTTGTTGTTGTTGTTCTTGTTCTTGTTCCCTAAGCTGCCTGGCCGAACAGCCCCGAGTCCCTGAGGAAGGCCATGGCCACGATCGGGCTTTCCCACAGAGCTCTCATTGAGTGTAGGTTGTGTTGTTGGCGTTTTCTGTTTTTGGCCAGATACTGGCCAAATATGTACCATATGTACCATATGTACCATATATTGTACATCAATTGTACCATAAACTGGGGTGATTTCGGACTTCTTTGGGGGTGTTTTAAGTCATAACTCTGTGTAGAATCATCTGTTAGACATCAGTTTGACAACAATATATAGCTAGGGAAGAACAGCATAAACAAACACATAAAAATAGATATTTACTCAATTGTTTGTATGAACAAATATACAACATTAATACTTTTGTACTTATTTGTGTGAAAGATATGCAACATTAATACTTTTTACCAATAAAATGGGCAAGAATGTAGTTACCGGGTGTACCGCCCATCTTGTTTACACTACGCGGACGCTCACTATCATGTTCCTGTCTATTTTGACTGCCTTTGGATACAAAAATACATTACCTTAACCAAACAACCTAACCTAACCTAGTATTATAGATTTATAAGTATTTATAGATGATTTATGTTGTATGTCTGTAGTGGTACACCCGGTAACTACATCTATCCCATAAAATGTCCCAATTCACCCCATTCCTTGGTAGAGTTAATGTATCACATTAGTAATTAAGAGGGATCAGTATATTGATATCGGTTGAAAGGCTGATCCATGTTTTACCTGGTGGCCAATCTTAATGCTGCATGTCCTTGTCAAATCCCCTAACCTTGAAATCCATTCTCAGGACCTCATCCCAGGTTTTCCTTGGTCTACCAAATGTCGTCCTATCGATCACTCCCTTACTTCTAACGTGCTTCATCCAATCATCTTCAATTGTTCATAGCAGTCTACCAATATATATATCACCTCATCGACACACTGTACCAATTCACTCTCTAAACTCTGCACTTGTTGGTCCCACTCACTGCGACATTACACTTAGCCTACATTTCACCATGTTCATTTCAGTACACTCACATCTTTGGCTATCATCCTCTTTAACTGCCCATGTCTCACTACCATAAAGAAGCACACTTCTCACCCGGCAGATGGATGTCAAACCGAAGCAATTTTGTGTGAAGGCTGGAATGAATCTGAGAAGGAATATAAAAAATTAACATAAAATAGCATTGTTTTGGCCATTTTATCACTTCCGAAGACATAATTTGAACTATAAACCATAATTCTATCTCCATATAAACAATATTAATGACTAAAAATAATGGACTCGGCTTCCGTTTGACACCCTGCCTGGCAGCATACAGGTTTCTCTTAGTATGGAGTGAGAGACCTCTCATTGCCAATATTGGTACCGTACCAGTAACAATTCTGTAAGCTTCTTCCTTCCACTTCTAACTTTGGTAACCAAGCTAGCCTCTGCACCACCCCTAGTGCTGATCATGTCACTCAGGCAGCAAAGTTATTTAACACACTCCTAATGTGGACTCTTTCCACCAAGCTCAGGTTGGCAGTTCCCACAGCATGTTATACAGTACAGGTATATTCTAATATATTTATTTCACTCCACACACCAAACACCTCCCAAATAAATTAATGAAAGCATGTCACCCTACCGGGATTCGAACCTGGGATACCACATACAGATTTTAAACACTGTAACCATTACACCATCAAGGCAGTATTTAACCACAAGACTCAGACCACCTTCCACACGGTACACCACTACACTTTATATATAAAGCACCCACCATTCAACACAACGCACTGGATATAATTGTTACCTACTCCCTTCTTACATGCATCTCATAGCCATACCCCAATCTTCACTGTAGTTCCACTATATGCTCCTCTCTCAAAGAAGCTTGTTTTTCCTACATAAACTCTAGGACTCCTGCTTTTTACCCCCTCCTTTGGCTTTTTAATTTTCTGTATAGTGTCCTCCAAACTATCTGCAATCAACACCAGGTCATCAGCATATAGCATTTCCATTGCAAAGTCTGTTAACAGTATTTTTCCCACTCATCACTGACCCTTAATGGACCTGCACCTTTCCTGAAACTCTTCATATTCTTCATCATTCGCTCTTATAGTTGTTCTTAAATATGATCATGATCACCTTTAAGAGTAGGGTATGGTAAATTATATATATACTGGGTACCACTTACTATAATAAGTATAAGTTATAAGTCACGATAGTGCGTTGTTATATGTGCGATTAGTTTGCTTGGGAAACAAATTAACTTGCTCATGTAGTGATGTACACCCTATGTGGTGAATTGTGTTCTTTTATTTCAAAATTTTGATTTATTTAGCGTTATTTCCACATAGCGATTTTGATGAGTTCTTTTGCTTTTATCTTGTATCGTCCCAGTTTTGGTTAGGTAATTTTGCAAGTTTTACGTTATAATAAAAAATAATAGTAATGTATCAATGTTTGAAATCAGACAACAGGCTAGGCACACACTAAGACATAGACAGCACAGGGTTACATTGATTTATGTATCTATTAATAGTTTTTTGTTTGTTTTTATTAAGTTAGCCTCTACAATGTGCTACACTACATCATAAGGTGTGCACTGTCTTCAATATATTATATCTAGAAAACTAAGTTGCTCTTTGATCACTCATTACAGTATTCAGTATAATGTAAGTTTGTACTTATCTTTTCTTGATATTTGTTTCCTCATGCATTATGATGATGGTAGTAGAATGAAAGATACAGTATGGAAGATTTTTAGTTACATAGCCTCTTTTTTCCGCAGGCTGTAGTACCAGTCCAAGAAGCAAGATGTGATATAGACTGCCGTTCAGAACCTTCGTCCATCCCCACCATGACGGAACTTCCCATCCTACTACTGGGAGATCTATTACGGGGCCACAGGTTAGACATTTACTGGAGAAATTATACCTACATAATGAAGGAGTCTTAACAATACAATAGAACCCATCTCTTTTGTACTACTTGGGGGTATATGTATGTGAGGTGGAAGGGCAGAGAGGGAGAGGCAAACTGAGAGTGAGATGTAGGGATGGAGTTGAGAGGTATATGAGTGAAAGTGGTGTCGGGTGAGAGGAGGGGTGTTAGTTGACAGATGACAGAGAAGCATGACGGTTATTCATATGAGGCATAAAGAAAACATTGGAAAATTCTGACTTCATTAACAAGTAATAAATGGCCCTTGTAATTGAGCATAAAGTTTGACTTCTACTTTGTTACATTCTTTACTAGCCTGTGTGGGGTTAAGTTATGAATACAAAAAGTGTGCTAACATTTTGAATAATTGCAGAGCATACGGTGCTAGAGTAACAGTGGACCTGACGAGGAGAACATGATTCACCCAGCACCACCCCATTTCCAGGAACCCGCCATCCCACCCTATGAGGAGAAGATTCAGGAGCCTAGCCATACATACATAATTTTTAGACTGAGTGTTCCACACATACGTGCAGTTTCAGTCTCTTGTCCTGCTTACCTATTGAATGATAGTGGGGAATTAAGAAGCAGGCTTCTTGTGTGAACCCCACCTCCAAAGACTGGTCAGCCAATATTAACTAGGTTATTTTATTATGTTTGTCGTATCTGGCTTTAAAAGTGGCAATCGTTGGCGCTGTAACCGCACACTCTCTGGGAGTGCGTTCCACTCGTCGATGACTCTGATAGAGAACCAATTCCCCTTCAGTGTCGTTCTCCAGTGGTCTGGTTTGGAGAGTTTCAGCGAGTGGCCCCGTAGGTGGTTGTTATTCTTCTGGAAGAACCTGGTGTATGGTGTGTCCTCAAAGCCGTGTAGAAGTTTGTATGTTTCTATCATGTCCCCTCTTTTTCTGCGGTCACTTAGTGTCTGGAGGCCAAGATGCTTACACCTTTCTTCGTAGGGTAATTCTTCTAGGTTTGGGACCATCTTGGTTGCTCTTTGCTGCACCCTCTCAATAGTCTGTATGTCCTTGATTAGGTAGGGTGACCAACATTGGACACCAAAATCGAGGATCTGGCGCACCAGTGACACATAGAGTGGTACAAGGATTTCCTTGTCCAATATGGAAAAGTTCCTCTTAATTATGCCCAAACGACTATTTGCTTGTGCAGCGATTTTAGCGACATGTGCTGAGGATTTTAGGTCTGAGGATATAATAATGCCCAAGTCTTTTTCATTTGAAGATTTCTGGAGTGTTGTCCCGCATAGCTGGTAGTCCTCTTTCTGGTTATTGTGCCCAATGTACATAGTCTTGCATTTGTCTGCGTTAAATGTTAGGAGCCATTTCCTGCTCCACTCGTTCAGTCTCTCCATGTCTCTCCGAAGGGTCTCGACGTCTGCGTCTGTCCTGATGGTTTTGTATATCTTTGCGTCGTCTGCAAAAAGACTAGTTGCCGATTCGAGGTTGGTAACAAGGTCGTTAATATAAATCAAGAAGAGAATTGGGCCCAGCACTGATCCTTGAGGAACTCCACTCATCACCGGCAGCCAATCCGACGGGGAGTTCCTTATGGAAACCCTGTGGAACCTATCTGAAAGGAATGCCTTGATCCACTTCAGGATATTTCCACCTATTCCCATTGCCTCCAGTTTGGTGTGAAGTCTCTGGTGGGCAACACGATCGAAGGCCTTTTCACAGTCCAGATAGTTTATGTCCACACAGTTACCACTGTCAACATCATTTACTAGGTCGTCGATGTAGCACAGCATGTTTGTGAGGCAGCTCCTGTTGCTCCTAAATCCGTGTTGTGCGTCGCTGATGAGATTGTTCTCAGCAAGGTGTCCCACGATGGCTTGTCGTACAATACCCTCCAGGACTTTGGACGCTATAGATGTTAGCGATATTGGCCTGTAGTTTAGTGGTTCGGTCTTGCTGCCTTTTTTCAGAATGGGTGAGATGTTAGCCCTTCTCCAGTCGCTTGGAACATCGCCCGTCGCAATGGATGTGCTGAAGATATCCTGGAGTGGGTCGCACAAAATGTCTGAACATTCTTGAGAATCACCGGAGACACTCCATCTGGCCTTGGTGCTTTACTGGCGTTGAGTTCTTGTAGTCGTTTCCTAACTGCTTCCCTGGTTATTATGATGTCCTGCACTTTGGGTCCCTGGAATATTGTGTCCAGCACTGGTGTTGCTGCGTGTGTATCCTCCTGCACAAATACTCCGTTGAATGCTTTGTTCATTTCAGTAGCGATTTCTTGGTCATCTTCAGTTAGGCCTCCATTTGTGATCTTTACCTTGGTGATTTTTTCCTTGGCAGTCATTTTAGATCTGACATAGGCCCAAAAGTGTTTGGCGTTGGATGTGGAGTCCAAAGCAACTTTCCTCTCATAGTCATGCTTGGCAGCCCTCACTTCCCTGGTTACTGTGTTTCTTTCTGTGTTATATTGTTCGCGCCTCATATCACTCTTTCTGGCCCTGTACCTTCCCCATGCTTCTTTCTTCCTTTTTATTATCATCTGCAGTCGTCTAGTCATCCACTTGGGTGCATGCGAAATTTGCTTGTTCCTATAGACTGGCACGCATTCCTTCACAATTTTGTCGTAATTTTCCCGAAATATTTTCCACTTCTCACTTGCTGTTTTCCCAATGAAGAGGTTCTCCCAGTTCACTCGTCCTTTCCTTGTCTACCTTGTGGTAATTCAGTTTTGTTGGGACACCCTCCGGGTCCCTGGATATGGTATCTGTGGAGAGTGTAAAAGAAAGAACGGCATGTTTGCTCAGTCCTATTGGTGGCAGGTAACGCATGTTTTCAATTTCACAGTCAGTTTTGGTGAAGATGAGGTCGAGTCTCGATGGGTTGTTCGTCTCCCGTAGGTGGGTCCAGTCCTTGACGTTCTGGGTCCAAAAGTTGGTATTTACGGCTTCCAAGAAATTGTCGGCTTGTCTATGTCCTTGAGTACCGTTTACCACCATATTGTCTTCCCAGGTGATGTTACCATGTCGCCACACACTAGAATTTGTGCATGTTTGTTGCTGGTCTCACTCTGTTTAATGAGGTCACATATTTTATCATTGTTCTCTGCTGAGGAGGAAGGTGGTCTGTATACTGTACCTAAGACTATGTTTTTCCCTTCCTTGTTCCTTACCTCACACCAGACAGACTCTTGTGCTTCATGATTGACAAGGTCACTCACCGATGTCTCATCTACAATAAGTTCCTTCCTGACCAGTATTACGACGCCTCCCCCAGGAGCATTTTGGATTTCTCTGTCCTTTCTTATGACGCTATATTTACGAACATTGAAAAAGTTACCACTTAGCATTTCATGATTCATTTTTGTTTCAGTTAGGAAGATGAGGTCTGGGTTCTCATTGTTCAGTAGTGTTTCGAGCTCAGCAGTCTTGTTACCGAGTCCATCTAGGTTGGTGTATAGGCACTTCAGGGTCTGGTGTGGGTGTTTGTTGCTTGGTTTACCTGTATTTACGTTGGCGAAATGCCTTCTGCCTTGAATTATCCTTTGGCACTTTAATCACCTCCTTTTTCTTGTAGTCCACGATCCACTTGAATTCCTCGCTGTTGTTCTCCTCGTTATTCTTCACAGCTAGATTGATCAGAGTCTTCCTTTCTTCCCGTTCGCTCCTTGTCTTATCCCTAAATATCCTTATTCCCTTGGCGATGTGGTTGTCTGTTGATTTGAGGCAGGGTGCGGCCCTAGCTACTACCCCAACCATTTCTTCAGCTTCAAACCTAACCCTGAGAAGTCTTGGTTCCACCTTGTAGTCTCGCGGCTGGCTGGATTCATCGGGAATTCTCCTGTATAGCCTGGAGGTGTCTGAAATCTTGAACTCTTCCCTATCGAGTTTCATGTGCTCCATGAAGAGCTTGGGGACAAATTCCAGGTCACCTGCTGTGCCTATTGCGGCGTTCCAGGCAACCCTGTTAAGGGCTGCTTCACTTGTCAAGTTCTTGGATTTGAGATTGGCACGAATAGTCCGATCCCAGGTCTTCCTTGGTCCACCCCTTGGTGCAGCTCCCTCCACAATCACAGACCTGCATTTTTTCACCCAATTTTGTTCATCCATTCTCTCCACATGTCCATACCATCCCAGTCTACTTGTACGTATCACCTCGCTAATACTCTTTATACCTAAACGTCTCCTCAGCTCAACATTTGTTATTCTATCCTGTAGCCTGGCCCCACACATCCATCTCACCATTCTCATCTCATTACGTTCCATTCTGCTGACATCCTCTACTTTAACGGCCCATGTTTCTGAGGCATACGCCATTGCACTTCTAACACATGAGGCATACACCTTTCCCTTCAAGGGGAGAGGCATTCTTTTCATGGTCAGGATTGGCAGCAGTTCTCTGAACTTCCCCTCGCCACATCTAATTCTAGCAACAGTGGCAGCCTCTGCCCCACCACCGGCGGAGATGGTATCTCCTAGGTAACAAAACTTGTTCACCAGCTCCAATGACTCATTTCCAAAATTCACAGCCACAGGATCATCACTTAACACAAGCTCGCCTTTGCACACTACCCACTCAAATTTCTCTATTTCTGGCTTATCCTTCAGCAGGGGTCCCTTTATTCTACTACAGCGCTTACTCCCATGGTGTACCCAACATCGACAGATGCTACATTGAATGGAGTTAACACCCACACCCTTTCCACACACTGCACATGGGTATGCACCACTCTTTTACGCCTCAACCTAACAAACAAACTCTACAACACAAACATGCACAACAACACAAAAAGATGGCTGGCCAACTTCTTAGCAGGCAGATGTGCACACGTATCTTTTGCCGGTCAGTCATCTAGCATTAGAAATTTCCCAAACGGAGTCCCGCAAGGATCCGTCCTGTTGCCCGCACTCTTCAATCTGTACATGCATGATATAAATACACCAAATTCACCCCAAATAACCATAGCCTCCTACGCAGACGACATAACACTCACAAGCATGCACCAAAACCCAGACACAGCAACAAGACTCCTTCAAGACTATCTCGACACATTACATGAATGGTGCACTACAAACAGACTCAATTTAGCCCCAGCTAAATCCACTGCAACCCTCCTCACAAGCTGGACAGGAGAGCACGATTACGTCCCGGGACTCAACAACACACCCCTAACACACACACACACACACAAAATCCTAGGAGTAACATACGACACCCAAATGACATTCAAACAGCACACCACAAACACGAAAAAGAAACTGACACCCAGACTTAACGCCCTCAGATCACTTGCCCACACAAAATTTGGACACAACAAAGAAACCACCACCACAGTCTACAAACAATACATAAGATCAGTTATGGAATACGCAAGCCCGGCCTGGGCTTCTAACCTAGCTGAAACACATCATAAGACCTTACAGACAATTCAAAATAAAGCCCTTAAAATCATCACAGGATGCACAGCTACTAACCCACAGATCACCTACATCAAGAAACCAAAGTCCTAAAAGTCAAAGATCATCTAGACATGAGAGGCACTCAATTCCTGGCAGCAGCCTCCACGAATCAACACCACCCACTACACTACATGGCAACACACCCACAGACACCAAGAAATATAAAAACAACACCCAGCACACGCAATCACACAAATACTGTCTTCTCTCCCTCCCTGCCCACCTCAAACCAACTTCCGGAAGCACATCCATACTCATATCACTCGCCGTTCCATCCACTCACTCATAGACAACACGCAGCTGCAAGCACGACCTCCCGAAATCCATCCTTCTGAATCCTCCCTTCCTCGCAAGGACAGAATCCACCTGGCCAGGCTGAGATGCGGACACCATCCAGCTCTTCTGAGCTATCAGAAGAGTCTGGATGACTCCATCGTCGACACCTGCCCGGGTTGTAACACAGCACCCCATACCATAAAACACATCATAGAAGACTGCATTTCACACAACCACTTACGCCAACAAAACAATTTACACTATTTGAGAGCTCTGTGGGAAAGCCCGATCGTGGCCATGGCCTTCCTTAAGGACTCGGGGCTGTTCGGCCAGGCAGCTTAGGGAACAACAACAACAACAACAATAACAACAACAACAACACATTGCCTCGTCTCAATCTACAATGCATAACCTTGGTTTTGTTAATATTGACTCTTAAACCCTTGCTCGCCATGCCCTCTCTCCATTCTCTGAATTTGGCCTCAGCATCTTGCATACTGGTAGCTATTAGGACTAAATCGTCTGCATAAAACAGTTCCAACGGGAGTCCGCCTCTAAAAACTCTAGACAGTGCCTCCAAGACCATAATAAAGAGGAGGGGGCTTAACACTGAACCCTGATGGACTCCAACACGGACTGCGAACTCATCACTCAGTACACCCTTCACCCTCACCGCACTTCGCGAATCCTCATACATCTTCATTATCACACGCACCAGCCACTCTTCCACACCAAGTTTCCTCATAGCCCACTGCACAACATCTCTAGGCACCCTATCAAAGGCCTTCTCCAGGTCTACAAACACAAAGTAAAGATCCCTGCCTTTTAGTAAGTATCTTTCCTGTATCTGCCTGACTATGAAGATAGCATCGGTTGTACCCCGTCCTGGCATAAAACCAAACTGCATATCATCAATGGAGATGCTTTGCCTGATCAAACCCTCAAAGACTCTCTCACAGACCTTCATGATTTGGTCAAGCATTTTCAGGCCCCTATAATTTCCTCTATCTAGCGCATCCCCTTTTCCTTTGTATATATTTACTATTACACTTTTGAGCCAATCCTCTGGGATTTTCTCATCTTTAATAATGGTGTTTATCAACTCAGTGACTAAGTTGACACCAGTTTCCCCTGAGGCTTTTATCATCTCAGCGACAATGTCAGAACACCCTGGAGCTTTACCGTCCTTCATTTTATTGATTGCGTCGCTCACTACAGCTGGTGCTATCAAAGGAGGGGGCCCAGATATTGGTTTTTCGATACTAAGCTGTTCCTTATCCCATTCAAACTCTACATTTAGCAATCGTTCATAGTGTGCCTTCCATGCTTCTCTGATTTCATGTTCTGCATACACGATCTTTCCATTATCGTTTCTAACACACTGTTCACCTAAAATATCCCTACTGTCATTTTTAACTCGCCTAGCTAGGTTGAAGATCCCATTGGGATTGTCAGTGTTACACACTTGTTCGAGGACCAGGTCCTTAATGTCTTTTTTAGCATTGTAAATAACTCTTTTTGGCAGTTCGTTTAGCTGCCTGGTATTCCTCCTTGCTGCCTCCTTTCTTCCATGCTTTTAAGCATCTCCTTTTCTCTTTCACAGCATGTTCTACCTCATCATTCCACCATCAGGAGTTCTTATTCCTGGGGTGACCCTTTGTTTTCCCACAGACCTTGTCAGTGGCAGCGATAATCTCTGTAAATTGCTAACTGAATAAATATTATTATTATTATTGATAAGGCTATGCTTAAGAAAGTTCCATTGACTATTTACATCATTAGGCCTAGCTTCCTTATTTCTATTCATTTCCTCCAGTTCACTATGAAACCTATCCCTAACTTCCTTGTTCTTCAGCAGCCACACTTTCCTTTTGGGTATGGACAGTATACCTTCTTGCGATTAGGATCTCTGTATAAGCTCATGTCGCACACAAGTGTCGCACACAAGAAAGAAAGGTATTTGGATGAAACTTTAAGCAAAACCTTGTTTATGAAGTGCTCCTCCTCATATAGTGTTTAGATCAAATTATCAGTATTAGTATCGATAGAAAAGCTACTGTATGTTTTGTACAGGTATGCCTTGGTCACCTAATGACTTCTTTCCATGCTGCTAATGCCCTGCATTGTCCCTGTCAAGTCCCCGAACCTTGAGATCCTCTCACAGGACCTCGACCCAGGTCTTCCTCAATGAACTAACTGTTGTTTATCACCTATTTTCATACTTATTATGTGCTTCATCCAGTTAATATCATCCATTCTTTCCACATAGCCAAACAACCACAGTCTGCCAGTATGCATTACAGTACAGTACTTCATAGCACACTGCATACCACACAACCAGTCAACCACTTACACGAACAACACAAAACACACTCCTTGAGAACTTTGTGGGAAAACCCGGTTTCGACCATGGCCATGGCCTTCCTTAGGAGCTCGGGGCTGCTCTGTCAGGCAGCCTAAAGAACGGCTACTACTACTACTACTACAGTACTTCATTGATACATTCTATATCAAGTCACACTCTCAACTCTGTTTTTCTTAGTTCCTCTCTCACTGTGACAACGCACTTTCATTATGCTCATTCAAAACACTATTTAGTATGTAGGGAGAGACCTTCTATTGTCAATAGTGGTAGCAGTAGAACTCTTTTAAACTTCTTCCACCCACTTCTGACTCTTGCATCCAAGGTAGTCTCTGCACCATCCCCAGCGCTGATCATCATCATCATCTAAGGTCACCTTGGTGTTTCCCACGGTACAGTATGTCATACAGGTATACCGGAACTTACAATCAATGTCAGTATTAGTTGCTACCCACACCCTTCTTGCATACACTGCATAACCAGACCCCACTCCTTACTACAGTACGGTACCTCCATCTACTCAAATCCACATTACCTTTATTGTATCCACATTAACTCAAGGGCCCCTGGTTCCAGTCCCTTCCTTCACTTCACAATATTCTCATCAGCACCCTCCAAATCAATATCAGGTTGTCAGCATAAAAATACTTCCATAGCAGTCCTGTCCTAAAATCTCTTGATAGTGCTTCTAACACCATAATGAAGAGTAGATAATAATAATAAACACTATTTGTCAACAGCCTACTGGGAATGAAGAGTAGAGGACAAAGCACCAACTCCTTGTGGACCACACATTTACTGTAATCATTTTACTTTTTTCACCATTCACTCTCACACTTGATTAAGGAGATATTTGTTCTGGACCCCATTCTCCCTCATACTGTGCCCCATTAGTTTTGAGATTTTAAGAGGTTTGCCCCATTAGTTTGGCTATTTTAAGACCTTTTGCCTCTTATTTTATGTCAATTTACAGACATTTCATGCCATTTAGGTCCAGAAAAAAACACTCCCTTAAATCCTGTCATTGAATCACAGCACATGCCTCAGGTTCATGTCTTTCCAACTGTACACACTGAGACACAGACGACATGGGGTAGGGTAGGGGGCGGTCTGTGTTTTTTAGACTATTCTATTTTGTGATACATAAATTGTAATTTTTTGCATATTGCAATTCTGTTAAGCTATTTTTTGTGTTGAGACTCAAGACTGCCAGATACTGTAAAATATTGAGTCTTTCATAGTTTTGTGTTCTTTTATTACACATTTTTATTTTAAAGCATTATTTCTACATAGCATTTTTGATAAGTTTTTTTGTCTTTATACAGTACTGTATTGTGTCGTCCCTGTTTTGGATTGTTTGTTTTGCAAGTTTTACATTATAAATTATATACAAACAGCATACCAGTAAGCCATATATACTAAACCTGAGGAAACTAGCATTTTTTACTCAGCTGGGAATCAAAGAGAGACTTATTACTGCTCGTCTCACTATTGTTGTTGTTCTTCTTCTTGTTGGACTGGATCAGCCGAGGGAGTTGTCAGGCGGGAGATATACCAATACTAGGAAGGAGAAAGGTTTGGGGCATCTGGGTGATGGACAGCATTTGACGGAGGCCTTTGGTGTTTGCAATGCTTGTTAATGAAGCCATTTAGCATATAGAGTTTGAGTTAGGGTGTTTATTGTATAGTATGAAATATTTAAAACAAATACCAATACTATAGATATATTTTTAATCACCTATCCATATTTTAAAGTTAGGTTCTTCCAAACAAATTGTATCACTAATCAAGAAATGGAAGGTATTGGCCTTACCCATGTTAGCATATGTAAACCAATGTGGCAAACCTGGGTAATGTTATTTAGGGACTGATTCATATACTAGAACATTTGAATGAGATGAGAATGGTGAAATGGATGTGTGGTGCCAAACTGCAAGATAAGATATCAAGTGTAGAGCTAAGGAGAAGGTTAGATATCAAGAGCATCAGTGATGAGATGTGTACTAGCAGGCTTGGATGGCTTGGACATGTGGAGAGGATGGATGAACAAAGCTGGGTGAAAAGATGCAAGTCCATGAATGTGGAGGGAGCTGCACCAAGGGGCGGACCAAAAAAGAAGTGGGATCGGACTTTGCAGTCTGATCTTGAATCAAAGAACCTGACAAGTAAGGCAGCTCTTAACAGGGCTGCCTGAAGCGCCGCCATTAGGATGTGAGACCAGAAACGCGCTTCGTATGGAGCACTTGGTTTTTAAATTTGTATATGTATATATGTATGTATGTAGAGCACTCGCATGCAAACCGAGAGGTCAAGGGATCGAGGCTCATTCCAGCCAGTGTGTATTATTGGCCGACGACAGTGCTGTGGTGGACGGTGCTGTTTAGCAATCTGTGACAACTGTCCACTGGGACTTTAGTTAACCGTGTGTTTCCGCACCCTCCTCAGTTCCCCGCCTTAGAGTGGGTTTGGTCACCTGGGCTTTATTAGTGGTAAGCAGGGAGGGTTTTGTTAGGCCGCTCGGTTATGGCCTTAGCCTTGCTCGGGACCTTATGACTGCACGGCCAGACAACCTGAGGAACAGCAACAACAACAACTGTCCACTGAAGTCCCTGAAACATCAGAGCATGTACCATACCCTATCTCCACTCTTGAGCAGGGAGTGCATGGTGGTAAACAAATGCATCATCATCATCAGGGGCATATAGGCAACTATACAGTAGAGCAAAACTGTAAATTTATATATTTACAAATATTGACTAAAATAAAGGGACAATTTTGGCCAGGGGTAAATATTTTCTCATTTGCTAGCCTGGTACTCTTAGAGGTAGTGTTAATGATACTGGTATTATTATATTATTTATTTGCAGGTGTTTGTCTGACTGACTCCACCAGAATTTGACAATGAAGTAGTGAGCTCCAAGCCTATCAAGAATGCTGACCAGGAAGACAGAACAGAAGATTAATATACTGTACAGTAAAATTAATAATGGTTTGTATTCTATTTGTTTTGTATTTATACCAGTAGTACAGTAGGCCTATCTGAATACAGTATTAGGAAAATGTATTGTTTTGTTTTAAGTAACTAGTTATTTATAGATTAAAGCTAGATTTATAATAGTTTTCCCTATCTGTTAATTTACTGTTCAACATTATCTTTGATGATTTGTTTCTTCACTGGAAGCTCCCACTTCAGGGTAGCCAAAACAAAAATGCCTTCAGGCTTTTTCTCTAGTCATGTTCCCTTTACCTGTGTTTCTATACAGTTTACTTCTTTTGTTTTAAGGATTCCCCAAACCATTGGTGTTCTCCACTACCACCTGTTTCTCTCACTTGACTTACATTTATCTCTCATAGCATTTTGTCTTCATCCATTCTCTACACATGGACGTATACCATAGAATACTGTTCTATATCTGTTTAACCACTTTGTGTTCAGTGTCCAGAGTATGTTCTTTCAATCCAAACGAACCAAATAGTTATCTTACTACATCTGGCCTGTTGTTGTTGTTGTTGTTTTTCCCCAAGCTGCCTGGCCGAACAGCCCCAAGGCCCGAGCAAGGCCAAGGCCACAACCGAGCGCCCCCACAGAACCCTCCCTGCCGACCACAATAAAGCCTGGGTGACCGAAGCCACTCCATGGCGGCGAGCTGAGGAGGGCGCGGAAACGCCCGGGAAACCAAAGCCCCACCCAGGGCCCTGTGCCCCTCAGCAATTATGAAGAGAAAGTTGAGGGGCAAAGGAAAGATGTGACGCTTTGGCTTCCAATCTTGGTAGATTAGGAGGTCAATCCACGCAAGAGACGCCGTCACTTGAGATCTAGAAAATATATAAGTAAAAGGAACAGTCAGAGTAAGCTATGGCCTGTTTACACTTATTGTAATTCTGCATGACCTCCACAGGTCTCAGCTTGTGGATTTCCTTGTCACACTTCCATACCAAATTGTTCCTCAATGACTCCTACACTTCCTCACTAATCATTCTTCCTTTGAAGATGCCAGGAATCTCTTGAATCAGTTCCCTTGAATTGATTTCCTATTTAGTTCACTCTTTTCTATGTATAGCCAGTTGTACAGTTGGCCACATGAATGTGCATACATCCCATAAGTGTATGTATGGAAGTATGTATTAGTGTGATTGACTTACAAGAATAATTAGTTATAAAACCATCAATTGATCATATATGAAGTATCTCTTTTACTGATAGTTAAGCTTCTAATTCAGTCATTCTATATGTGCTTGCATACATAAAATCAAGGAGTGTAACCACATTCATGTAGCCAACTGTACACTGTACTGCTCCCAAATACCGGTATATGAAGCTTTCTCTCTCTTTTATATCATTATCTATCAATTTATTTATTCAGTACAGTATTTCTTGGATGTCTGCAATGCTTGATATTTTGACATATAGGCTATAGCTTCATATTTTACCTCGCAAACACCTTTACCTGTAGTTACCTTTAATTTTGCTACGTCTTTTGGAATTAAAGTGCAAGTTCTGGCCATTGAATGTAGATTGGTTGTGTAGATAAAAAGATGTATTTTCTGGTGACATGGCCATGTGCAAAGAATAGATGAGAAGAGAAGGTCAGGAAAAATTCATGATAATATACAGGTCTTCCTCAATTGACGACAGGGTTACGTTCCTGAAAACCCGATATTAAATAGAAAAATCATACAGCAAACCCTAAAATTAATGGGGTAAATGGGGATGCGTTCTGGGACCAGCCAAAACACAAACACAAACACCTAAAAACCTATAATAATATCGTAAATTGGGGCATCGGATAGTGAGGGAGATCTGTACTGTAGTGAGAGGAGCTGTTGATAGTAGAAGACCACCAATGGCATGAGTAAAACATTTGGAAAAGTATAATGAAGACAAACTTCCTCATAGTGGAAGATATCTAAGATTTAATCAATGTTTTAGGTGAACTAGACTTTGGATTTATTATTATGTTTTTTACACCAACCAACTTCACATCTAAACTCAATTAATGAAATCAACAAATACATGTGGCACTCCGAGGACTCGAACCCAGGATACTAGCATCGAAATTCCGCGCACTATGTATGTATGTATTTGATTTCCCTTCACAATTGTAACTAATAGTGTTTAAAGATCTCTAGAGTAAGTAGGTATTGTTTTTATATTTTTCTTCAACAGGTTATATGGATGAGTAGTCAAGAGGCGATAAGAGAGTGGCCAAAATGATGACCCTACCTACCCCTACATCATCCTCACCTGTTATCTTCACCAACATGATGACCCTACCTACCCCTACATCATCCTCACCTGTTATCTTCACCAAAATGATGACCCTACCTACCCCTACATCATCCTCACCTGTTATCTTCACCAAAATCACAGCTGTTACAGAGATAGTTAGGTTTAAGTGTTAGATAGTCTTAATTTATCTAATCTGAATGATAGTTACCCACAAATAAGGCTGTTACAGAGATAGTTGGGTTTGCTTTTACAACTATTAAGCCCAGGCAAATCGGTGATTTTAGTCGAATTTTGACTTGTCAATATTATTACATATTTGGATTCGTCTCGCCGTTGCGGATTCAACGGTATATATATTTTTTAACTTTGACCTATTTTTAAGCCCCCTAGGCCTATTTTAAAGTTTAAAAACTCCATAGACGAATTATTTATGAACGGATTTTGTTTAAATTTATACAATAATTACACTTTGGCAAGCTGAATCGAATGGCCTAAACATAATTAAAATCGGACCATTAGTTTAGAATTTCAATTTTGACTGGGCCTTGCTGGAGGGCCCAGGGGACCGTTTTTTGGACATTAAAAGTCCTCTGTAGCCCAAACTATAAGTCCTAGGGAATTCTACTTGGTGCCATTCGATTTCGCTCGCCGAGCTGCTTCTAGACATGGTCTTAGATTTCATTTTTGCCCAGCCATTCACCTAGAATTGAAAATATTTTACTCAAAAAACCTTGGGTTTAAGCCCAGGCAAATCGGTGATTTTGGTCGAATTTTGACTTGTCAATATTATTACATATTTGGATTCGTCTCGCCGTTGCGGATTTAACGGTATAATTTTGTTTTAATTTTGACCTATTTTTAGGCCCCCTAGGCCTATTTTAAAGTTTAAAAACTCCATAGACGAGTTATTTATGAACGGATTTTGTTTAAATTTATACCATAAGTACACTTTGGCAAGCTGAATCGAATGGCCTAAACAGAATTAAAATCGGACCATTAGTTTAGGATTTCGATTTTGACT
>JAGKTK010016888.1:0-22564 GCA_018397895.1 Paralithodes camtschaticus | reverse complement strand
TTTCGTAAAAAACGTTCCTGTTTAACAAACCTCTTAGACTTCTTCCACGATATCCTCAACCTCTACGATGAGAGTAAAGCTGTAGATATTATATACCTTGATTTTCAAAAGGCCTTTGACAAAGTTCCCCACAAATGTTTACTGCTAAAACTAAAAACGCATGGAATACAAGACGGTGTATTGAAATGGATAGAAAATTGGCTCAGCGACAGAAAGCAAAGTGTAGTCATAAACGGTAAGGCATCTAAATGGACCAATGTAAGTAGCGAGGTACCCCAGGGATCGGTACTAGGACCAATTATCTTTCTAATTTACATCAACGACATAGATGAGGGTCTCACCTGTACAATCTCAAAATTTGCTGACGATACAAAAATTGCAAATAGCATACTCTCAAAAGAACAAGTTGACGATATGCAACACAATCTAGATAAATTGTCATGTTGGGCCCAAATTTGGCAAATGAGTTTCAATGCGGATAAATATAAAGTACTACATATCGGATACCTAAATGAGAAAGCAAACTATTCGATGAATGGCACTCAGCTTAAGAATGTAAACAGAGAAACCGATCTGGGAGTAACAATATCGAGTAACCTAAAACCGAGTCAACAATGTTAAGAAGTTGATAAGATGGCAAACAAAACAATTGGCTTTATAGGCAGGTCATTTGAGCATAAATCCAAAGAAGTTATCCTAGCCCTTTACAATTCCTTAGTCCGCCCTCTTCTGGAATACTGCGTTCAATCCTGGTGCCCTTATTACCAAAAAGATATAAACAAGCTAGAACAAGTTCAACGTAGAGTTACCAAAATGATACCTAGCCTAAAGAACAAACCATACGAAGAGCGTCTTAGAGAATTAAATCAATTTCCTTTACCCCAGCGCAGATTAAGAGGTGACTTAATTCAAGTGTTCAAAATCATCAAAGGCATCGACAATATGAACTGTAGTAAGTACTTCACTATCGACCAATCTAATTACACGCGGGGAAACGGTTGCAAAATTATTGGTAAATCTTTTAACTCACACGAATCAAAGAATTTCTTCTTCAATCGAGTTGTCAACTTGTAGAATGGGCTTCCCCGAGACGTTATAGACTGCAGCACCCTTGATTCATTTAAACTCCGCCTAGACAAATATCTCGCATCAAACCCGCGACTGACTGTGTTTGTAAATGAATAACTTTATTTTATCCTCCCCTCAGTTACTAACCCATCTGTCCACTACTAACTTCCTAATCCTGCCACGGACATTAGTTCCAGGGCAGTAGTTCCCTTTCCAATGTTCCCTTACCCACTCTAAACCACTGTTTGGACACTTGATCCTCAGTGTTTTGGAGGACAAGCAGCCTAGAAGGGTCACTATATCTGTTGTTGCTTGATTTCCTTTGTACTCCTTTGTACTCCTTCTCTAGCTCTCACCCAGCTACTTTTGGACCTCACCAATTGCATGCATTCTGAACAACTAATGAAGGAATGCAATGTATCATAGGTAGAGTTAAGTATGAGCTTTACTATATTTGAAAGCAAGAGAGAGAGAGAGAGAGAGAGAGAGGGAGATTTGGGGGTGGGGGGATTGTTCGTCTAAAACCTTACATATGATTCGAGTGATTCCTACTGATATATTTAGACCTACCATTGGAACCTGAAAGTTTCATATCGATTCACTGATGGTTTAATATGGTTGAACTATCATACTCTAATAAAACTGCCAAACTAACCCACGCGACGTTGTATTTCCTTTTCATGGTTGTAATGGCTCAGGCTCGGCTACGTAACAAGCTTGAGACAACGAGGACCGTCTGTGTAAATTCCTCCATGAGTCTCTCCCATCAATAAACACACAAAATAAACCAATCAATGTTTTTGAATTATTTCTTTGTATAACATTATTTAATACTAATATAACTACTTATTAGCACCGTATACAAGAACTAAACATTTGCTTAATAATTTTCTCCACACATCTCACTGCTGCCAGACAATTCAGCACTCATTAAGTGTAAACAGCCAATATGCCAATACATGCTATGAATATTGCCGAGAATGTGCCCCGTGAGTCGGTCATGTGACTGCATTACGTGAATTCTGCACTCTTAACATAGCTATCTACCCAATCATTAGGCCATATTGCTTTCCTAATTGACCATAATGTAAAACTGCTCTATATAAACAGGACACGAACTACCCTCGGGCAAGGTACTGTAGTTTTTGAAAAGAGGCTCCAGCTTTGAAAATATTACTTGATTTAAACAGGCTAAATAATCCTGAAGGGTTGATAACCAATATATAGGCCCTATTTTTACTAACTACCCCTAGGGCACTCTTACGCTCATCTATCCATTAGGGTGGGTCTTATAATTTTTAAAGTTCCCTTTCCCTCAACATTTACGTTCACCCATAGATTAGGGAAGGACTTATTCATATTGTCACCTTACCCTTAAAACCTTGCCATAGGGTTACTCTATTTTATCAGGTATCTTGTGTTGTAACCAAGTTAAGGGGGGCATCCGCTATGGCTATGTAGCAATATGGGTTGAAACATAGCAAATTGTGTTAAATACTCCCTGAGTAATGGCAAGACGTAGAGTATCTACTCCACATAATACTATTGAAAGCTTCACGCCTATTCAAGCTTATTCTCTTGAGATAACTTTCATAGATAATTGGAATTCACATCTGTTACGAATAATTACCTAATAACTATATAACGCGCATTTGTTATATCCCAGACTAACTACAAGAGTTATAATATTGAATTGATCTATAATTCTACTACTACAATACCACTCTGTATAACAGTTTCGTGTATAACCAAATAATCTCATTATAACTTATATATAATTATATACAGTAAGTGTGTATATCTACCCCTCATACCTGGTATATCAATAAACACTGTAAAGTAACGTTAACCCTACTAGTAACGGTAGTAATTAGAAGCTTCAGGTTAGGTTTCGCTTATTTCATATTGTTAATGTGCAGGAGATGGTGATCGAGAGATGTGTGTGAAATACTGCATTCCTTAGTCAGGTGTTCAGAATAAATGTAAACGGTGAGGTGCCAGAAGTAGCTCCTAGCTGGGTAAGAGCGAGAGAAGGGAGGGTGGGTGTAGTTCTGGGGTCGGAGAGAAAATGGGAGGGTTTAGGTGGGGGTATGGAACCAACAAGGAAAGGAGGTAGAGGGAATACCTCTCTACCGTGCAGTGCTACTAACAGGGTAAATGAAACGAATTAATCCTGACGACTGTACCACGACGTTTGAGCACTGCTCTAAGACCTTGACAACACTTCTCAGCTTATATCTAAGCATCCACATGCTGCGAGAGGCAGTATTCCTCTATCTTTTGAGGTGGGAGGCTGTTATATCTTGCTCTGAAGCCATTTTGGCCACATTGGTTAGGACTGGGGAGTACATTTGTGCTAGTACCCTATGGTACAATAGGGGTAACGTAAATTTATAAATTCGTTGATTGAAATGTTTGATACAGTCAATTTCAGTGAAGAGTGTAATAATGTAATGTCAGTTATCAGAGATAAAAGAGAAAATCGAATCATTATACTTCATGAGAACGTACTGGAGTGTCTAAAACGCGTCCGAAACTTGCAAAGCTATGGGTCCTGACAACATACCAGCTAGAGCACTAAAGTGTTGCGCTGACCAACTGAGTTTGACCCATATTCTGCTCAAATTGTTTCAGAACTCATTAGATCAAGGGTTAGTGCTGAACGTATAAAAACTGTCGGAAATAAACCTAATTGCTAAAATCTAAGGTTTTCAATGATTGTCGACCTATTGTGTTAACGTCAAATATTATGAAATATTTTGAAGTTGTTTTAAACAATAATTTGTGCAAAAGTGTAGAAGCTTTAACCCTTAACCAACGGCGCACGACATCTGTCGAGTTAATAAATTTGGACTATGTGGCGGTGCACGACATCTGTCGAGTGCCATTTTCAGCACGTAATGTTGCTGAGAGAGAGAGCTGAGCGGTGGGACGAGCGTAGTAACCTTATGACCACTCCCCACGAACGCCGTGGACGTACTGAACTGTATACCACCTTCCTCCCCCTCCTCTCACTCGCTACACAGGGAATTATGTACGGAAATTACCTTATTTTAGGTTTTTTGCACTCGTGTTGCACGATCGTTGCAAGAGAACCAGTGGTCGTACAAGGATGGTTCGGATGTCACTGGAAAGCTCTGTTTACGCCCTTTCAGGGATAGATACTTGTTTTATGCTCTGGGTCTTGTTTATGCATGAAAATGAGCACGGAAACAACCTTATTTAGGGTAAAAAACAAACCGCTGGGCGGCACAATGTAAAATACCCTACCACCCGCTCTTTGTGTGTTAACCCCTTATTAGCGGCCCACCACATAAGTCGAGTTAAAAAAATCTGGACTAACTAGCGGTGCTCGACATAACTCGAGTGGCAATTTCAGCACGTAATGTTGCTGAGAGAGAGAGACAAGTGGTGGCAGGAGACTAGCGAGCGTATGACTGCTCCAGACCACCGCGGCGAACCTACTGACACGAATCTCAGCTCCCTCCTCCCTCTCTCACTCGCTACTTACTCAATTATATGGGGAAAGTACCGAAATACCTGCTTTTTGCACTCGCGTTACACGGTTATTGCAAGAAAACTATCCATCATACAAGGATCGTTATGGTGTCATTCGAAAGCTCTGTTCATGCCCTTTCAGGGATAGATACTTGTTTTACGTTCTGGGTCTTATTTAGGCATGAAAATGATCACATAAACAGCCCTATTTTGGCTAAAAACACCCCGCTGGGCGGTACATATAAATAAACCGCAGATGCCGCTCGTAAGGTGTTAAGGGATCCGTTCCAATTTGCTTACTTCAAAAATAGGAGTGTGCAGGCTGCGTGCGTAACCTTGGTGAATGAGATCAACAAACATTTAGACAGACCTGATTCACAGACCAGCATTCTATTCATTGATTTTTACTTCTGCTTTTAATACAATACAACCACATATTTTGCTAAATAAACTGTTCAATATGGGTGTAAATAGTAATTTATTAATATGAATTGGTATAATCCTGTGTAGCGGGTAGACCTTTATATATATCTCAATAATTTTGTAATGATACAATATTGTTTTACATTTTACGTTCATAAATAGTCCACTAATATACTCGGTTAGGTTAGGTTAGGTTTTGGTTAGGTTAGGTTAAAGATATTGTTCAATGTTTCTTAGTAAATAGGCATCTGAAAAACAGTTCCTCCCGCTACACAGGATCTTACCTATGAATTTGTAGCATTCTGTCATAAAGACCACAATTTATAATAATAAACATTGTTATAGCTAATACAATAGTTACCAACACAGGTGCACCACAGGGTTGTGCAATGTCTCCTGTTATGTACAGTTTGTACACAGACGACTGTAGAAGTTCTTTTAGTGAATGTACAGTACCACATTAAATACGTCGATGACACTGTAATCATAGGGAAAATTGTAAACAACAGCGGTAATGAGTATATTTCGCAGGTAAATAGTTGTCTTGAGTGGTGTAAAATACATCATCTGAACCTGAATGTAAAGAAAAACAGGTGCGATTTTACTATAGGGGCACGCATTTGATATAATACTTAATTGTTTTCGGTTTCCACACATCCGATACCAAGCTACACCCTTTTGTGGTGTACGACACACTAAACAATAAATGGGGACACTTTAATATTAATAATATTAGACGAAATATAAAGATAGCTCGGTGGAAAGTTGCGTTTGCGGGCGTAACGTCGATCGGTTGTTGACAGAGCGCTCGAGGTTATAGGAGGCTACTTTGCGCATCTAACTAATTTCCCATATTGGCGGTTCAATTAAAATTAAGGCCGCGGGATACAGTATGTGTCCCCCCCACCCATCATCTCCCCTAGACTTATTGTCATCATCATATATGTTGCCAGCAGGGGCAAATACACAACCGCAAACGTATACAACTAACGTCGAGCAGCGTGTCAACACACCAATGATCGGAAGAGGCGGTAAACTACCGATTTTCAGCCCAAACGCGCTGCTTTATTCTCGTCGAAAACCACATTAACACCTTATTAGCGGCCTAGGCGGTTTATTTATATGTACCGCCCAGCGGGGTGTTTTTAGCCAAAATAGGGCTGTTTACGTGATCATTTTCATGCCTAAATAAGACCCAGAGCGTAAAACAAGTATCTATCCCTGAAAGGGCATAAACAGAGCTTTCGAATGACACCATAACGATCCTTTTATGATGGCTAGTTTTCTTGCAACAACCGTGCAACGCGAGTGCAAAAAGCATGTAATTAGGCACTTTCCCCATACAATTCCGTATATAGCGAGTGAGAGAGGGAGGGAGGAGGTGGGATTCGTGTCAGTAGGTTCGCCGCGGTGGCCTGGAGCAGTCATATGCTCGCTACTCTCCTGCCACCACTTGTCTCTCTCTCTCAGCAACATTACGTGCTGAAATTGCCACACGACCTATGTCGAGCGCCGCCAGATAGTCCAGATTTTGTATACTCGACTTATGTTGCGCGCCGACAGTTAAGGGTTAAATCGTTTATATTACTAGTATCAGACCAGAAAAGGGTGTAGGTTGTTGATGGAGGCGTGGAAACCTAAATTTAATCTCGAATAAGTATGTGGTGGTACCTCTCAAATGCTTGCCCCTTTACTAAAATTCTACCAAAAAACAAAAGATATGGTAGTAGATTATATCACTATTAACAAACATGTACCTGATGTTATTATCATAGATAATGAACCTGTAGAGATAGTGACCAATACATATATATAGGTTTCATTATAGACGAAAACATTAAATGGCAGTGCAAATACCAACAAAATATTTTAGAAATGTATCCAAAGAATGCACCTTTCAAGATTACTGAACAATATACAGGTAGACAAAACAATAGTTAGTCTCTGCAATAAGTCAACCAATGAACCAATTCTATGTTTTTCAATCACCACCTGGTATGGTAAGTTAACTAAAAATAAACAAATACACAAACTAGGACAAATAATATAAGAAAGCTAAAAGGTTAGGTATAAATACTATAACGATAGATGAACTATATCAGACATGTGTAATGAAACAGGTGAAGAAGAAAATGCAAGACACTAGCCATCCACTTCATAAGTATTACATATTCCTAATGTCAGGAAGATTACCTCTGCCTATGGAACGTTCTAATAGATTTAAAAAGTAATTTATACCTAAGAGTATCCTTCTGTATAACCTTATGAAGTCAGTGTAACTGCCATATGCTATACAAATGAGATGTATGATTGTGTCAGTGTTATTGTCATATAATATATTTTGAGTAAGATAGTTCATTATCACGTTTTTATTTCTGAACTGATATTGAGCTCCTTGCCACAAATAATTTAATTTAGAATACATATTATTGTATGCAAATTGACAATTAAGTTATCTTGTCTTATCTTATATTATCTATCTTAAAGATGTACTATCTGCCCTCTCTGGGCTTAATACTAAGAAGGCTTACGGACCAGATGGTGACCCTCTTGTTGTACTCAAAAACTTTGCTTCCGTGCTGACTCCCTGCCCTGGCAAACTCTTCCGTTCTGTCTTTCTTCTAACATCTTCCCTTCTTGCTGGAAGTTTGCTCACATTCAACCTGTATCAAAGAAGGGTAACTGCTCTCAACCCTCCAACTGTTGCCAATTTTATATGTTTTCTCGCGTCTCTAAAGTAAAAAAAAATGTTTAAGTAAAAATCTATTCTTAATTAAACATTTCTTAAGCATCTGTCTTCCCATAATCTTCTTTCAGATTGGGATTAAGGTTTCCTAAAGGGCAGCTCAACTGGTGATCTCCTTACTTATCTTAAGAAATCTTGGTCATCCTCTCTTTGGGACTTTGGTGAGACTTTTTTATTATCGCTAAACATATTGAAAGCCTTCGATAATGTGGCACAAATCTCTGATTTCTAAACTACCCTCCTTCGGTTTCTATCTTTATCTGTGCCTTTGTATATAATTTACTTTCTGGCCATTACATAGCTACAGTTATAAACGGCCATTGCTCACCTCCTCAACCTATCAACTCCGGTGTTTCTCACAATTCTGTTCTGTCTCAAGTTCAATTCCTAATATTCATTAATGATCTTCTCAACTGGACCTCTCGCCCTATTCACTTATATGCTGATGAGTGTATCAAAAATTAATCTACTAGTTTTAATCAACGACCCACCATGTAATCACTCAAAAAACTATGTGATAAGGCCATAGCACGCCTATCTGCTGATCTATTACCGATTTTCAATTGGGGCAGAAAGTAACTTGTTACTTTCAATGCTTCCTTTATCAAATTTTTCCTTCTATCTACTTGTCGCAATCTTCCACAAGACTATCACTAACTCTTCAAGAATACACAAATCAATCTTTTATCTTCTCTCATTATTCTCGGTGTATCTTATTCTTCCAAACTTTCTTGGAAAGATCATATTAGCACTCTTGCTAAAACAGCATCCCAGAAGTTAGGTGAGTTCAACCAACTCTGTGGGTTTTTCACCCCGCACACCTTCTTGCTATGTACAGGGGCACTGTGCGACCATATGTCAAGTATTGTTCGCATGTGTGGGGAAGTTCAACCCATACCACACTTCTCGAAAGGGTAGAGTCAAAAGCGTTTTGTCTCATCAATTTACCACCCATTACTAAAGAAGAGATGTGTGCAGCATTTGAGGAGGTAGGCAGGGTTAGGAGAAGAGGGAGGGAAGTGAATGGTACAGCATGGTGGAGTAAAGAGGTAAAATTAGCTGTTGAAGATAAGAAGAAAGTATATAGATTGAGGTTGGGTAGTAGAGGGAATAAACATGTAGAGAGATAGAAAAGGGAAAGGTACTTTGAGAAAAACAGAGTGGTGAAAACAGTAGTGAAGGAAAGTAAGAAAAGAGTTAATGAGGGATTTGGAAGGAATTCAAGTGTAAAATGAAGGGAGTGTAAGACACTGTTCTGGAAAGAGGTCAAGAAAGTTAGGGAGGGTAGCAAGGGAAGAAGTATATAGCTGTGAAAGATAAGAATAGGCCAGTCTTAGCCTAGGAGCAAGAGAGAGTCTAGAGATGGAAGGAGCACTTCAACAAATTGTTGAATGTAAGGAATGAAGCACCAGCAAACATAGTTGGACGGGGTATGGGAGGTTGAAGAAGAGAAGTAGTA
The DNA here is from genome assembly GCA_018397895.1 of Paralithodes camtschaticus. Lineage (NCBI taxonomy): Eukaryota > Metazoa > Arthropoda > Malacostraca > Decapoda > Lithodidae > Paralithodes > Paralithodes camtschaticus. Next base: position 13,370 of record JAGKTK010016888.1, on the reverse strand, counting down.
GAGGAGAAGGTGGGGATCGGAATGTCAGAAGTGTGTGAGGTCTTGAACAGAATGTAGATGGGGAAATCATCAAGGAGAGATGGAGTGTGTAAGGAATGCTGAGGTATGGTGGTGAGATAGTGATTGAATGGGTATGGAAAATGTGTAAACTAGCATGGGAGAAGGGAAGTGCACCTGATGACTGGAAGACAGGCATAATAGTCCCCCTATATACAAAGGAGTACAACGGAAATCAAGCAACAACAGATCTAGTGACCCTTCTAGGCTGCTTGTCCTCCAAAACACTGAGGATCAAGTGTCCAAACAGTGGTTTAGAGTGGGTAAGGGAACATTGGAAAGGGAACTACTGCCCTGGAACTAATGTCCGTGGCAGGATTAGGAAGCTAGTAGGGGACAGATGGGTTAGTAACTGAGGGGGGGATAACATAAAGTTATTCATTTACAAACACAGTCAGCCGCGGGTTTGATGCGAGATATTTGTCCACACAGAGTTTAAATGAATCAACGGTGCTGCATTCTATAACGTCTCGGGGAAGCCCATTCCACAAGTTGACAACTCGATTGAAGAAGAAATTCTTAGATTCGTTTGAGTTAAAAGATTTACCAATAATTTTGCAACCGTTTCCCCGCGTGTAATTAGATTGGTCGATAGTGAAGTACTTACTACAGTTCATATTGTCGATGCCTTTGATGATTTTGAACACTTGAATTAAGTCACCTCTTAATCTGCGCTGGGTTAAAGGAAATAGATTTAATTCTCTAAGACGCTCTACGTATGGTTTGTTCTTTAGGCTAGGTATCATTTTGGTAACTCTACGTTGAACTCGTTCTAGCCTGTTTATATCTTTTTGGTAATAAGGGCACCAGGATTGAACGCGGTATTCCAGAAGAGGGCGGACTAAGGAATTGTAAAGGGTTAGGATAACTTCTTTGGATTTTTGCTCAAATGACCTGCCTATAAAGCCAATTATTTTGTTTGCCTTCTTAACAACTTCTGAACATTGTTGACTCGGTTTTAGGTTACTCAATATTGTTACTCCCAGATCGGTTTCTCTGTTTACATTCATAAGCTGAGTGCCATTCATCGAATAGTTTGCTTTCTCATTTAGGTATCCGATATGTAGTACTTTACATTTATACGCATTGAAACTCATTTGCCAAATTTGGGCCCAACATGACAATTTATCTAAATTGTGTTGCATATCGTCAACTTGTTCTTTTGAGAGTACGCTATTTGCAATTTTTGTATCGTCAGCAAATTTTGAGAGTGTACAGGTGAGACCCTCATCTATGTCGTTGATGTAAATTAGAAATTAGAAAGAGAATTGGTCCTAGTACCGATCCCTGGGGTACCCCGCTACTTACATTGGTCCATTTAGATGCCTTACCGTTTATGAATACGCTTTGCTTTCTGTCGCTGAGCCAATTTTCTATCCATTTCAACACACCGTCTTGTATTCCATGCGCTTTTAGTTTTAGCAGTAAACGTTTGTGGGGAACTTTGTCAAAGGCCTTTTAAAAATCAAGGTATATAATATCTACAGCTTTACTCTCATCGTAGAGGTTGAGGATATCATGGAAGAAGTCTAAGAGGTTTGTTAAACAGGAACGTTTTTTACGAAAGCCGTGTTGAGTATCTTTAAGTATGTTATTTTCCTCTAAGTGATTTACGAGTCTGTCTCGTATGACCGTTTCTAGCATTTTACATACAACTGAGGTTAAGCTAATTGGACGATAGTTACTGGGTAGGGATTTGCTGCCTTTTTTGAATATCGGTGTTACGTTGGCTAGCTTCCACTGATCAGGCATAGTTCCAGACTGCAAGGATTTATTGAATAGTAATGTCAGTGGTTTGGAGAGCTCATCCTTAGCTTCCTTTAGAACTCTAGGCGAGATTGTATCAGGTCCAGGCGTTTTATTTACCTTGAGTTTATCTAAACAATTCAATACTTCTCTCTCTGTAACGGTGATATTGCTTAGAACATCTGAATTATCAATCTGAATCGGCGATGGTGTAGGGATATCACTGAGGTCTTCGGTTGTAAACACTGATGCAAAGAAGGTATTGAGGGCATTAATCATTTGTACTTTGTCTTTGGTGTATTCTCCATTTTCATCGACTAATGGTCCAACAGTTGAAGTAACTACTTTTTTCTTTCGGATATAACTATAGAATTCTTTCGGGTTTGTTTTACTTTGATTCGCAACATGTAACTGCAGGGTCTTTTTACTTTGCTTATTTAACTTTTTGGTTTTGCGTCGTAGCTCTACAAATTTCACCCGTTCTTCGTCATTTTGTGAGGATTTTAATCTATCATTAGCAAATTTTTTAGCAAGCAGACAGTCTGAAATATCTTTATTCCGCCATTTGGGCTTATCATTATGGCCTGGACGCCGTATTTTCGATGGTATGCAGTCTTGCACTGCCTTAAGGTAAGTGGTTGTGAAACACTCCCAAGATGTATTTATGTCGTTATTGTTAGTCAGAAAGCTCCAGTCAGTTTCTTTAAGCTTTGATTTAAGTTTATGAAAATTTGCTTTCTTGAAATTAGGGACTTTCTCAATGCTGCTATTTGATTTGTTACTAGTAAACTTTAAAGTGAAAGTTATCGTACGATGGTCGCTGTTACTGAATTCATCACCAACATTCAAATTCTCTATCAATTCTTCTTTTGTTGCGAGTACAAGGTCAAGCACATTATTACCACGGGTCGGAGATTGTACAAATTGAAAAAGTGAACTCTCATGCAAGTTAGCATAGAGGTCGTGTCCAGAGTGTGAAGTAAGAATATCGCCCTATTTAGTCACGGGTAAGTTGAAATCGCCAAGAATTACGGTATCTTGTATGTGAGTTATTTCTGCAATTTGCTCATAAATTTCACTGTCAGTTTGCACTGATTGAGCTGGGGGTCTGTATAATAAAGCTAGTGTTATTTTAGTTCCTCGTTTATTATTTAATAGTACGTAAGATATGTCTATATTCGCAATTTTAGGTTTTGACATTAAGATGGGATTAAGACATTCCTTTATAAAAAACAGAACTCCTCCATTTCTATTGATCCGACTTTTCTCAAACATTGTATAACCAGGAAGCGTATATTCGGCTAAAAAGTCTCTGTCTTCCGTATTTAACCAAGATTCTGTAATGCCGATTATATCATAATGTTCTGTAAACACGATTTCCTCTAGATCTGAAAATTTATTCCGTATGCTACGAGCATTTACATAAAACACCTTAAGAGTATTAGAGTTGGATGTTACTGATTATGCATTGTCTTAATTTTGAGTTCGTATTTGACTTATACTACCATGTCTGGATCCCGGTTGACCCCGTTTTTTGAACGGAAATCCTTGACTGCATCGTTCAGCAGACGACCAAGACGTGCAGCTCCTACTTCATTGAGATGTACACCATCTGAAAACAAAGATTTATCATAGTAAAAATGATCCCACGTGTCGACAAAGCCGATGTCCTCCTCCCTGCAGAGTTTGGCTAGTCTGCGATTTGTACTGGTAGCTATGTTGTAGAATCGGTTTTCTACATCAATCCGGGGAACATTTCCTGAAATTAAGATTCTATTAGATTTTTCCTTGAAGGACTTGATCAGCCGCCGGTACTTGCAAAGTAGTTCCTCTGACCGCGTCCGTTGGATATCGTTAGATCCAACGTGGATGACGTACGTGGTGCTTGCGGGGGCGAGCCTGGAAACCTCTTCCACAGCCGCAACAATGTCGTCCACGCCGCCACCTGGGATACAGAATCACTTTCTGGTCCTGGGTGCCCTGGTGCAGAACTCGGTTAATTGGCCACGGACCATGGAGTTGCCCACAAGCCGAACTTCTTCCGTTTCCTCTTCCTCGTCAATAGCAAGAATTTTGAAGCGGTTTTGGCATGTTGTCGGGATGACCTTCACCGGGCCTTCACTGGGCCTTCACCGGACCTTCACTTTGACCGGGATGAGTTCACTGGTACTGGGATGCACATTGTATCTCACTAACTGAAAGTTGTCCTGGGGGGGAGTTAGAGTAGAGTCATTATTATTATCTGCAACATCTAAGGTAGCTGCTGGTGTGGGTACCGGTGCCGGTACTGTATGCACTGGAATGGCGGTTGACATCGTAGTGGTTTCTTGGGCCGAGGGCACCTCTACGTTGAGTGTGGCAAATTCTTGAAGGGATTCAAGCTTCGTAGTCAGGGCATCGATCTTGCGGTGAGCTGCATTCAATTCATCCGCAATCTTCTCTCGGAGCTGGCAAAATCTACAAATTTGGACATCAGTATCAACAAACATGGTAGGGCTAAATTTACCGGAACAACTCGTGCAGGTTCGTTGCGGCGCCATGACGATATAATCACAATATGCCTGAAAATCACACAAATTTATGTTAGCAAAATGGTACAATTAATGCCTGAAAATCACAACAAATTTAAGTTAGCAATGTGATACAATTAATTCCTGATAATCACACAACATTTTGTTAGCAATATGATAAAATTAATATGCCTGTAAATCACAAAAAATATGTTAGCAATAGAACACAATTTATGCCTGAAAAAAAAAATTATGTTAGCAGTATGACACAGTTAAAGCCTGAAAAACACAAATGGAATAGAAATTTGTTACAAAATTTACTGGAAAAAAACAAAAAGTGGGAGATGGTTAATGTAGCCTAGTGAGAAAACTGGAAAACAGTATACAGTACAGTAACAACAAATATTTGTTAGCAATATGGTACAATTAATGCCTGTAAATCACAAAACAAAATATGTTAATCACAAAAAGAATATTATGCCTGTAAATCACAAAAAAATATGTTAGCAATAGAACACAATTTATGCCTGAAAATAAACAAAACATTTATGTTAGCAGTATGACACAGTTAAAGCCTGAAAATTGCAAATGGACTAGTAATTTGTTACAAAATTTACTGGGAAAAAAAGTGGGAGAGGGTTAATTTAGCCTAGTGAGAAAACTGGATAGCAGTATACAGTACAGTAACAAACAATATTGGTTAGCAATATGGTACAATTAATGCCTGTAAATCACAAAAAGAATATGTTAATCACAAAAAGAATATGTTAGCAATAGAACATAATTTGATGCCTGAAAATAAAAATAAAATTATGTTAGCAGTATGACACAGTTAGGCTAAAGCCTGTATATTAGTTTATACAGTGGTCGACACAATAATAATAATAATGGAGTTAGTAATATCCCTGGCAAGAGTGTGAGAGGCCTATTAATATGGTGACAAGTATCTGAAATGCGATTAATAAATAGGCTATCAAAAAGTATTACAGTAACTAAATTAGTCTAACCCAATATTAAAACTATCTCGACAAATGTTAGTGTGTGCGATTTATATAGATAACCAAGATAAAAAGTTTAACCAAGTACAGTATTGGCTAGACTTTGATATATAAAATACAAGAAGAGGGTTTGTTTATGCGTACACAGGTGGCGCTGGTATCAGCGGCGTCTCTACTAACTTGACAAATAGAATTTTGAAAAACAAATGTTTATCAGTCAAAACTACAGTACAATGTCATGCAAGATAACTACTGGGTGGTTTGCTAAGCACTTAACTACAGTGAGGGCTAAAATATCTACAATAAGTGCTAGAACTTTATAATATGAAACAAGCAAGTAGTTTGTTTGCTTTAGAGCGTCGGTCGTCACTAACCGGTACAAATGTAAACAAAAACAGTCTCGATAAACAAACGTTTATCAGTCAAAAACACAGCAAAATTACATGCAAAGCAACTACAGGACAGTTAATCTAGAGCTTAGCTACAGTTCATGCAAACAAATAAGGGGATGAATAATGGAGTACTCAAGTTATGGTCAAATTTTGAGCAGCGAGAGCGAAGTGCTGTTGGCGGGTTGGCGCGTCGGGCTCGAGAGGGTAAAGGGGAGAGAAGAGTGTATTATAATCACTGGGGATGATGTTTTCCAAGCGTAGTAGGTAAGATGTACAGTAGGGTAGTGATCGAGAGAGTGAAAGCGAGAATGGAGAAATTTGTAGGTGACAAGCAGGGCGGGTTTAGGAAGGGAAGAGGATGTGTAGATCAAATTTTTGCTCTGAAATGTGTTGTTGAGAGATATCTGTAGAAGCTACAAAAGTTGAATGCTGCCTTTATGGATTTGAAGGCCTATGACAGAGTTGATAGAGAAGGTTTTCGGAAAGTACTGAGAATATACAGAGTAGCTGACATGTTGCTGAATGCAGTGAAGAGCATGTATGAGGGTGCAAAGGCGTCAGTACATGTGGAGAATGAACAGAGCGGGTATTTTGATCTGAATGTTGGGTTAAAGCAAGGTGTGGAAAGTTCCTATGGTTGTTCAATATATATATATGGATGGAGTCATGAGAGAAATACAAAGAGCAGTGGATGTTGGTGTACTGCGGATAAGGGAAGGAAATAAATGGAATTTGCCTGTACAGCTGTTTGCTGATGACACAGTTCTGATGAGCGATAGTGAATGGAATTTGCAGAGTCTGGTAAATATTTTTGGAACGGTGTGTGAAAAACGGAATCTGAAGGTAAATGCGGAGAAGAGTAAGGTTATGGTCTTTGAAAGGGGTGCAGTCATCACAGAGTGAGGTGAGATTGATCGGTCAGGCTATGGAGAATGTCAGCTCATTTAAATATTTGGGCAGTGTGTTGAGTAAGTGCGGGAGAAGGTGCAGCAGGGGTAGAGGGTTGCAGAAACGCTGAAAGCAGTAACAAGAAATAGGGTGGTCAGCATGGAAGAAAGGAAGTACTTGCCTGATAGTGTGATAATCCCGATATTGCCGTACAGGAGTGAAGCATGGACGTTGTTAGAGAGACACAAACCAAGAGTGAGAGGGGTGGAAATGAGTCACTTGAGAAGTGCGTGCAGAGTTACATGGAGGGATTGACAGACGAATGAGGACGTACAAGAGCGGTGTGGTGTGGCTGTAGATGTGCTGGAAAGTGTGAAAGGGAACACCTTGAGATGGTTCGGCAATGTGCAACGTATGGGAAGCGAGAGAATGACTAAGATAGTGTACGAGAGTGAAGTTGAAGAACAAAGAGCGATAGGTAAACTGAAAGAGAGGTGGAAGGATGGAGTTAAGATGTATATGTGTGAAAGCTGTGTTGGATGGGATGAGGGGCATCGACTGACTGGGGACAAAGGTGCATGGAGGCGATTCATTTGTTGCCACCCCTTCGGGCATCACGGCATCCGGCAATAGATAGATTGATAGACTAATTCCTTCAATCTCTCCCTCCATGCTCCAATGTTGCATCTCTCTCCCTCTTCAACCGGTATTACAATTATCAATGTTCATCAGAGCTCTCTCAGTGTATACCTCCTCCTTTATGGAGAGTGGGGGCACCCGCCTTTCAACACACTTCCACCCTTATTCTGTCCAACTCTCGAACCCAGTCTGTATTCTACTCAACAAGTAAGTTCTGGAACTCTCTCCCTCAATCTGTCTTTCCCTTATCCTATTACTTATACTTCTGCAAGCTTCGGGTATCCAAACATTTGACTCTAACGTACCTTGAATTTGGATCTTTATAACTTTTTCAACTTGGGGGTACACTTGTTACAGGCAGATTTGCATTTTGTCTCCTTCATACACAAAGACAAAAAAAAACATCACTACCACATCTTTTTGCTCCTCTATTTAGTACTGGTTACTAACTCTAAATATATATCTATCGTGCTAAGTATATTTCATACAAAATACATTTGTATGTGTCATTTAAATTTACTGACTTAAGCATGGTTCACACATACAAGAGTCGGTGCCCGAGTCCAGCACGAGTGAGGAAATACTCAGATTCGGCCATGACTCTGGCATACTCTTCGTGACTCGTGTTACACTCGTGTGAGTTGGTTACACTCGCGTGAGTCGTGTTGGTATCGAGGTGTGTCCTGGGGACTAGTGACATGGCCTAGAAATGTCATGCCTGCATGAAATCTCTTGTCCCCGTCAAGAGTCCGAAGGACACACATGTAGACACGTGTTGACTCTTGTTGACTCTTCGTGACTCGTGTTAACTCTTGTTGAATTTTGCATAACTCCTTGTGACTCGTGTTGACTCTTATTACACTCTTGGGTGAATCGGGCACCTGCACAATGGCAAATACACGTAATAACTCCTACGTATGTCACACTTGTCACCCAACTTCTTCAAAATATAATATTAAACCATATTTATCCATATGAAAACATTGAAATTGCAAAGGCCCTTTAGAAAACAGATCGAAAACATCGTAATTAGGTGACCGTTTAGAAAACAGAGACCGCTAGTGCTTTTTGTGTACATTTCGTATTAAAATTGTCTCTGTCATCTGCTTTCTCTTTCTCTATTACTTATATTTCTATCTACTGTATTAATTTCTATCTCCCTTATTTATCAGCTTTTACATTTGTAATTTGGTCTGTATGGAATCTGTGAATAATTTCTGATTTGATGGGCTAAATAAACTAATTATACCACTAACACATAATGAGCAAAATGACAAGTCGATTAAAAAAAATTAAACATTTATGTCCCCGATTCTGTAAATGTTGCATCTGACCTCAGTGAGAAGTGAAAGCGATCGATAACGTGAGCAAAAATAAGCTTGTTATGAAACAGAGACTTAACTTTCTGAAACGATAAATTGTCAATAGCCTAGATCGGCTTGAAGAAAAGACGGGGAAATTTATATTACATTCTTTTGTCACAATTATTATTAATGTAATGGTAGGACAATATGTTTTTCAATTCCACAGCATTAGAAACTACACAATTATTTAAATGACATCAAACAACATATACTTCTGTCCATTAATAAGGGAGATAATTAGATGATGGAGATAGCTAGATCGAAGGTTGTTAGGTTTAAGTGAGCATAAAGTGTGGGAATCATGAAATAAGCCTATACTCTCTGAAAATATAAGGTGTCGGAATCATACATTCAGCCTTACATAAAAGATAGGGGAATGTTTTTATTTGCATTTTGTTTAATAATAATTATTAATGTAATGGTAGGATAATATTTGTGTCCATTCTATAGCATTAGAAACTAAATAATGATTAACCAAACATGAAACAACAAATAATTCTGTTCATTAATAAGGAAGATAATTAGATACAGAAGATAAATACAGTAGATTGATAGAGGGGAAGAGGTCATTCGGTTTAAGCAAGCGATAATGTGTGCGACAATTTATGAAATTTTTAGCGCAATTTCTTTTGTTCATATATTTTGTCTATACTGTATATTTGTACTATACACGTTTTACTTACTATTTTCTATCTTTCTATTATACTGTCCTATTTTTCCTTCTGGGGACGGTAGGCTAGGAATCCTCCTCCCCTTGTAAATTTCATCTACTAGACGAGCCAGAGAAAGGGGTGAGGGAACACGAAAGTGGTACCAAACCATAAAAATGGGAACTTTAAATGTTGTTTCTGTTCGGTCTGTCTCGAGTCGGCCACCCCCAGCTACGGGGTGTGCATGAGTATATACATACATACACACATACATACATACATGCTGGTACATTTACTTTTAGTAATGTCCGATGTCACCCGAAATTACGTACGAAGTCACCCCATTAAAATTGGGAAACATGAAAAGTATCTTGTAATGGCCATAAGCAGTGTACTATGGACTTTGGGGAAAAAACATAATTATGTGTATGGCCTCTCACATAGTTGTAGAACAATCTGGTGTAGGTCAATTGTCTTCACAACATCCCATTACTTACGGTGGTCGGTAGAAGTTTAACACGCATACAAAAAATGTGTTTTCTTTGTTTCATATTCACTAATTTTTCCCACAAGTTACGTAAATGGGTTTACATTATAAGCTTATCCTACATTTAGTTACAACATTCCTCTTAAATACTACGCATTTGTTTTTCACAACCCAATTCTCCTTTCTCTCTATTCTATTTTGTTTTACTTATTATCCAAAATATCCGAAGTTGTCCACCTGTCTGATAACACCCCAGATGACGGCACTCTTTGTGACTCTTGTTTCACTCTTGTTACACTCTTGTTGACTCGTGTTGACTCATAGCGATTCTTTGTTTTCGTACCCGGGAATTTGACCGTTATTTTTCAAATTTCCTCAACTCTTGTTGGGTTCGTGTTACACTCTTTGTGACTCTTGTTGACTTTCCGTGACTCGTACTGACTCTTGGATGAACACGTACCGACTCTTGTTGACTCTTGATGAATCGGGAACAGTGACCTACTCAGGCTGGTTCTTGCCAGTGTCACGAAGTGTCACCCATCGTTCACTCGTGCTGGACTCGGGCACCGACTCTTGTATGTGTGAACCATGCTTTAGTTCTGCTGAGAAAATTCGAAAATATTGCGACTGACTGACCTTGGGTGAAAATATTCAGGGTAAGGTAGAAGTTTTTTATGTTTGATTATTAGTTTAGATCGGTTTAACTTATTTGAATCCTTGAGGTCTTGCTGAAACTAAGCAAAATTATTAAATGTCAGCCAGAATTAAATTAATGTCATATGACGCCTAAAGGGCGGCATAGCTTTGAAGGGGTTAATATAATTGTCTGCCCTCTCATTTGCTTCCTCTGCAATTCATTCCTTTGTATATACATACCAAAGCAAATTCTTTGGTGTCATCCTGAGTGTGTCCAGTTGATGAGCAGGCAAAATACCCCCCTCCCCAAATAAAAAAAAAAATAAAAAAAAAAAATACCCAATCCCATTTTACTTTTCCTCGTTCATCATTGAAATATTGCAATTTTTCAATGTTCCTATTTTGGCATGGAATTTGGTTTAATGTCGCTGACCACACTTTCTGCTACTGTAAAAGTGTATGGATATTGTTATGCCGAAACCCGAGACACTACGTGGCTCGGCTCAAATACCCAAGTCCCCCCTCGAAGTGGAAAGCCTTTGGGGGAAGTTAGGGCGGTCCGCCCCCCCCCCCCCCACGAATAAAATCAAAACAAACTCCCTTAATATCCCTCAAGCACACAGCTGGTCTGTGTCTGGCCGAGCAGAGCGGCGCCTCCCACCAATCAGGATACCGTGCCGCTCTCCCTGCTGATTGGTCCCTGGAAAGATGTCCTGCGACGTACCAGGAGGGCTCTCCCATTACCCTTCCCCTGCCGCCGGAGCAACAGGGTCCTACATCAACAGTTAGAAGGGCTAAGGCCACCCTTTTTCCCTACAGCCGAAACGGGCTGAGGAAGGCCAAATAAGTGAATAGGTGCTCAGACCAGGTTAGGGAAAGTATCTCACCTTCTCTCCTGAGTGTGAGTGTTCTATTACCTCTATAGGTGCTCCAATGCCTAAAGACTCAGTATGGCTGGAAACTAGATAGGGTTTAGGCCAGGAATATTTAAGATCTAGTAAGGTGTTATGTAAGGAGTATTATAATATCTCCTAGTACCTCTATCTGCCTCACTGCAGAAGTTATCCGTGGTCTGTCTGTCAGCCCCCTTCTAACGTAATTTTATATTCAACCAGTTGATTATATATTGAACCCTCAACACGCTACCTATGGAGTAAATAGTCATCTATAAGTAGATTGTTATATGTTCGTCCGGCCACTCAGCCGCCGAACCTATAGATGACCAAGCTCTGTCCCACACATACACACTACATTAAATTCAGGCTATTTTCCCCAAGCTTAAGTACTCATCATAAGAGACTCATTTAATGTCACTTATGTCTCACAGAGTATGTCCTAAGTATTTATGTGTTCAAATACCTGTTACTTAGACTAACACATTTTGCATTCAACTAGCTATTCCCCATACGTAATTAATCGTCATAGGAGTCTCATTTGATATAATTCACGTCTCGCAGCGTATGTCCTAAGTATTGAGAAGTCCAATGATCTGTTGCTAATACACTAGCTATTCCTCCATACCTAATTAAGCATCCTAGGAGGCATTTAATATAATTTATGTCTCACAGTATGTTATAATTATGTATATGTCCACTGACCTAATACTGATATTAATGCATTTGACTCCAGCTAGTTATATACTTAATTCATCAGCATAAGAACCTCCGTAGTATCATACCCCGTCTCACAGTGTATGTCATAAGTATTTATCTGGTCAATAACCTGTTACTTAAACGAACATATTTGAATTCAACTAGCTATTCCCCAGACTTAATTAATCATCGTAGGAGTCTCATTTAGTGTCCTATGTATTTATGTGTTCAATAACCTGTTACTTAGACGAACACATTTGAGTTCAACTAGCTATTCCCCAGACTTAATTAATCATCGTAGGAGTCTCATTTAGTGTCCTATGTATTTATGTGTTCAATAACCTTTTACTTAGACGAACACATTTGAGTTCAACTAGCTATTCCCCAGACTTAATTAATCATCGTAGGAGTCTCATTTAGTGTCCTATGTATTTATGTGTTCAATAACCTGTTACTTAGACGAACACATTTGAGTTCAACTAGCTATTCACCAGACTTAATCAATCACTATTGGAGTTTCAGTTAATATATCAGTTACGTCACACAGTGTGTGTCCTAATTATAGGTATGTACAATGTCTTATCCCTTGTCTTAATTTGTACTTTATTATGTAAATGCCCATGTCAATATCCATGCCTTACTTAATAAACCTGTATTTAGCATTACAAGCTTGAGTCTTCACTATTGTACCTTCCAACACTTCTCTCTCGGTATAACAGAACCCACATACATACGGTGTAGTTTATGCAGCCCTGACACCTCCTAATCTATAACAAGAGCTGATATCTCAGATATAATCCACATTTGTTTTAAAACATTATTATCATGTTTAGGATTTGTTGCATTGTATTTGTTTAGCTTCTAATATAGTTAACTGTCTCAACCGTCACCCTAAATCGCTAATCGCTCTCTGCTAATCAATGTTGATATAATTATATTCATCACCCCCTCCACTACACATTGAGAGTTTTCCTTTCTCCGCCTTCCTTTATTGCGTAATATGACTATCACAATTACATTTTTGTACATTGACTCTCTTTATATTATATTTGTCATCTGTTTTATATAATTTAAAATCACTGATTTAAGTATGTCTTCCATGTTCTTATCTTCTAATTTTAGTTTCATTGGGTATTTTTTTAAGCATGATAAGTTGGTCCTCATTATACATATATTTATATATACTAGCAGGGGTACCCGGCGTTGCCCGGGTAATCACCATAATTACCATCACTACTACCACCACTACTACTACCATAATCACCATCATCAATCACTACTACCACAATCATCACAATACTACTACTACCATAATCACCGGCCTCGATCTCCCTGTGCCTCATTAAACGGCGACCTCGATTTCGGCCGCTAAATGACCTCCGATTTTGGATCTGACTTCATCCGTACCCCC
>JAGKTK010016887.1:0-22565 GCA_018397895.1 Paralithodes camtschaticus | reverse complement strand
TGATTATTCGTTATCACAGGTGTTTATTATACTTTGGCCATCTAATATTATGTCATGTGTCACTTTCACTTAGTTATATGCTTTGTAAACGTTTTATATACAATTTATTGTGTCTTTTTTCACTTATTTATATATGTTTTCATAATACATGACTTTTTTATCACAATACATTGTTTTATTTCCACTTGTTGCCTATATACATACATATTGTCAGTCTTTGGTACTTTCACTATGATTATTAGTTAGTACTCCTGCTTGGTGTGGTATTCAGCAAAGCACGGTATAGCACATAGTGACAGCTGGCACTCCACACACTGCATGGTGGTCTTTTTCTGCTTCCTCGGCCTCACCTGGCTGTTCCAGCAGACATGGCACCGCCTTCTGCTAATGGTGACTCCATCTCGTTCCAGAGGCAGGTAACCGAGCTTGTGCACATTTAGATACTGTGCACACTGCATACGGTCCTGAACGGGGCGCCCAGGTTGTGCCACTGCCCTCTGTGGCGTAGCATACCTGTCCAGGAGCTCCACCAACACCTGTTTTTGGAACCTCCGCAGGCTACTGAACTTCCTGGGTGTGCGCGGATTCCGAAGCCTGTAGATATTGTAGGCATTCAGCATTGACATGTCCACCATATGCAGAAAGAACTTTTTGTACCATCTGCACGAGGTACGCAGACAGTCGATGAAGCCTATCTGCATGTCGTACTTGTCCACCAGCCTCATATTTATGTTGTAGTCCATTACAGCATCGGGCTTGGTCACCCTGACTTGGGTGCGGCGATCCACCTTGCCAGTCTCAACCATTTCCCCCTTGTGGACGGTGCTCAGGAGGTTGACCTTCCGCTGGTCGTGCCAGTGAATAGCCAGAATGGGTCCCGACTTCTTCTTGAAGACATCGCCTTTCTTGGTTTTAGGAGGGAAAGTTGGCATGCCCTTCCTTTTCGCTCTAACTGTGCCTACAGTCCCCGTCTTGCGCTGATGGAGGTACTTTGAGAGAGTGGGGGACGTGTAGTAGTTGTCCGTGTAGAGGACGTGATTCTTCTGGAAGTACCGGTTCATCATGGCTTGAACCACTGCTCCGCCAAAGCCAATGAGGGGGTCTATTTCCACGTCCCCTTCCTTCCCGCTGTAGACCAGGAAGTCCAGGACATAACCAGTTTGGCAATCGCACAGCACAAAGAACTTTATACCAAAGCGATGTCTCTTTGAGGGGATGTACTGCCTGAAGCTCAGCTTTCCCCGGAACAGCACAAGAGACTCGTCAATACAGACGTTGCAGAAGGGCGTGAAGTATGACGTGAAACGTTCTCGCATCATCTCGTACAACGTCCTAATCTTCCACAGCTTGTCAGAGAGATGCATGTCGGTGTTGGTGACAAGATGGAGCGCTCCGAGGATGTCGAGGTACCGGTCCCGAGAGATGTATTTCCCGAAGGCAGGGGTGGATATCAGATCTTTGGTGAACCAATAGTCAGCCAACCTGTGCTTCTTTACATGAGGCATTAGCATGGTGATTGCCAGGAACACCATGAACTCGGGATGAGTCACTGGGGTCCACCGCTTCATGTGGCCCTTGGTCACCTTGCCAAAAAAGTTCACCTGGATTTGGTGGTGCTTGTTTGTCTCTTCTATGACAAACTCAG
The DNA here is from genome assembly GCA_018397895.1 of Paralithodes camtschaticus. Classification (NCBI taxonomy): domain Eukaryota; kingdom Metazoa; phylum Arthropoda; class Malacostraca; order Decapoda; family Lithodidae; genus Paralithodes; species Paralithodes camtschaticus. The sequence goes on along the minus strand of JAGKTK010016887.1, from coordinate 20,920 downwards.
TAACCTCCTTATCAAAAAATGCCTCAAAAAGCTCATGTGGTGGAGCATTGGGGCCTGCGGGAAAACTTGGGGTAACTCCTGAACCCTCCTGTACCTCATCAAAAGGGGTTACATCAGGGTCATTCACTTCATCAGCAGCCACATCCTGCCAGTTGAAAATATAAAATGGGTCCTGCTGGCGACGCTGACGAGGAGCTGCAGCTGGGGCAGCACGCCCACGAACTTTGGCGGCGCGCACCCTAGGGCGGCCAGGAGCGCGACGGCGGCCAGGGCGGCCAGGAGCACGACGGCCCTGGGCAAAGCGTCTGGGTTGAGGGTCGTCGATGTCCATAAAGTCATCGTCGTTGTCGTCAGAGCCGTCGTCTTGCCCTGACGGTGGACCCAGGTAATCATGGCCAGAGTCATCTGTGAGGTGCCCTTCATCTTCAGACCCCCCCTCATAATCTCGCGGGGAACGAATGATGCGTGGGCGGCGTGTAGGTCGGCGAGGTGGGGAAGGAGTGGCAGGTGAGGCTCTGTCATCTTCATGCAGAGGTTCGGGGCTCCTTGGCCTACGACGATTCGTAGACAGCACTGGTTCAGTGTCTGTAGGTGCAGGTATGGATGCGAGGTCAAAAACATCGTCAGGAACCTCTGTTGTAGGCTGGAGAGGTGGGGTGGACCCTGGGGAAACTTGCGGGGGCGTATGGCTGGGACCGGCAGGGGTGGAAGCCGCGGGAGCCTCGAACAAAGAGCGCCTACTTGTAGCTCCTTTTTTCACATATTTTCTCCCTTTTCCCTTTTCTGTAGTAGTATGTCTCCTCTCGGGGGAAATAGGGGGTAAATAGGCCGAAAGTGGGGGGTCCTCAACCCTAGGCAGTGCTGGTGGTGGTGGGGAAGAATGGCGGGCGCCTGGGGCAACTTGGGTGGCGTGGGTAGATAAGGAAGACAATGGCGGGTCAACCTCACCCTCACGCTCAGCCTCACTGGCACCCTCACGCACTGCTCCCTCACCAAGTTTTAGGGCCTCTTTCCTGGCTGCCGCGGCCGCCTTTTCAAGAACTTGCTTCTTATAAAAGCGTATCTTGAATGGGGATTTAGCTGGCGAAGGGCTAGGTGTCGTGTCACTCAACCTAAACTTGGCAGTCGACCTAGTGCTGTCCCATTCGCTCACTCTCACTACACTCTCATCACCTTGCACAACTATATCACGTTCAGTACTATCATCACTTTCATCGTCATGCTCAAATCCAACAAATTGCGCGTCTCTTTGATGAATTTCGTCTAGATCGTCTAAATTTTCACTATAGTGAGACTGATAAGACTCGGAGCTATCACTGCCCAAGTCATCAACACTATTTTGTTCTTCACCACGTTCATAACTCCTCAAAGCTATTTCAATACCTCCGGGAGTCAACGCATCTTGTACGTGCCTTTGCGTTAGGGTGCGACGAACATGGGCAGGCGTCGAAGGGAGCATGGAATCGGACACAGGGGAATCACTTTTTGGGCTAGTATCCATGTTGGCGGCAGGGTAGAGACTGTTTTGGTGGCGTACATGGTGTCTGGTGGCGTCACCTAGCGACCACGGAACGAAATGTTTACGCGCGCCATTCGAAAGCACATACGCAAGCAATGGTACAATGTTGTACCACCCGGGTTCCTCGGGTCAAAACATAATGGTACACACGTGTACCACCCGGGGTTGAAGGGTTAAGGAAAAACACACACACATTTTTTTGCAGATGTCCCTGTCAGTCCTAAAGGTAAGATTTACCCCTATTATATTCAGCCCAAACTCTGGGTCAATATCATGTTTTGGTCACATATGGGTTTTATATATCAACATTTATGTTGGCAGTAGGGGTCTTAATTAGGTATCTTTCAAGGAGCCTTTCAAGAAGCCTACTGCCACGCCCGCGGTTCGCACGCTCTTTGTGTTCGCTTCTTATATGATTTTTTGTTTTCCCCTTCACCCACCCCAGGACTTACTGTCATCATCATATATAATGCTAGTAAGGGGAAAATAACTGGTGACCATGGTATGATTTAAGAAAGTAGGCGGTCAAAACCGATGCATACGAGTATGGCAAACCTATAGGCCACGATAAAATTGATGGCTAACATTCTTCAATGAAACTTTATATTTTCGAAGCTTAGACTATTTTATGATTTTCTAGCTCTATATTAGGTCAGAATCTAACTTTTCCTAATCTCCCAGTATATTTATACAGGCATCTATCTATCTATCTCTATTGCCAGATGCCTTACTCCCCTTAACCCTCCGGATCCGGGGGCCCTCATATGAGGCGGATCGCTGTGTCGGGGGCCATTTTCGTACAGTCAAGCTTCATAATTCAGTAGCTACTGATTGAGACCACCTAGAGCAGTCATTATTTTTGCAAATTGTAGAACATTGTGTTGTCTGTAGACTGCCATTGAGATGACATCGCTACGACACTTGGTTGCCGAGTTATGATGATTTTAGCGGCGATTTTTAGCCGCACATTTTGCCTCATATGAGGCCTCCCGGATTCCTGCCAATATTTTTGTTTACCTCATATGAGGCCTCCCGGATTCCGAGGGTTAACCCTCCTGGCCCGGGCAGGCTCTCAAAATGACAGTGTGGGCTACCCGGGCGATCTGGCCGAAAAACGTCTAGGCCTAGGCTACCGTATTTTTTTAGTTTAACTGCTAGAAATTTCCCACGCATCTATAAATGTAGTGCGGTTTCCAATCTGTAGACTGGCGTTGAGTAGAGCTCTCTATGTCAACTGGTTCAGGTGTGATGACTATTTCAGTGGAGAGCACTTGCAGGCGATGTTAGCAATATGACGATCTTTTCACTACTGAAACAACGACATACAGACATACAATAACAAACGAGTCTTCTCTTTCTTGTTTTCGGAGGTGCGGTGACGTAACGATCGGCTTTGTTTACATGCGTCGGACGCACGGCGTTCAGACCAAGCTGAATAGGCTTTCAAGCTTACAGATTTTAAAATGACACCCGGGCTCCTGCCCTTAATTCGTGGTGTCATTTAAAAATGACAACCGGGCCAGGAGGGTTAATGGGGGTGGCCATACACAAAATGCCCCCAAGCGAACCTATCCCCTGTAAGAGGGACAACCCATGCCAGTTTACTGAAGGACTTACAGGATTGACCACTCAATTTAGACGGACACAGGATTGACCACTCTATTTAGGGTCCGTCTGACTCCGAGGACTTTTATGTTTGTTTTAGCACTATATTTCTACAGTGGTGTGTGGCTAATCCATCCACTAACCTGCTTCACCCTAAGATAGCAGTACTGATTTGTATAATGTTTACTCCCCTATACAGGTTGCCGACCAAGGCTGACAAGTCCCATCCACCCGGATTTTTATAAGGTTATTTCCCCTAGATGGGTTGCCGACTAAGGCTAACGAGTCCCATCCACCCCATACTGTACTTAAATTTAATGACGGAGTGCTCCACACGAAGTGTGGTTCCGATTATTTAGGAAAAGGTTACAGGTAGTTTTCTAAGGCGAGAAATTGAACATTCATTTTGAAAAAAAAAAAAAAAAAAATTATATCGGGTGTACTGCCCTCGCACCACACCCGCATTCTGTTGACCCTTTTGTAATGACACTGTCGGGTGTGTTTTTTCCCTCTCGTTATTTTATTTGTTTTTAGTAATTTGACATGCTTGTGAGGGGGTTGCCCCACATAAGATATTAGGTTAGGTTAATGACATTATAAGGGAGTGACCCCTTCCTCCCCCTTTCTATGTTAAGCCAAGCATATACAGTACCCAGTAAACCCCCGCCATCTCAGACTCTTTTTACTCAGAAACCCGTACTTCTCGGAATGGTATCGCATGTCCCTGTAGATCTCGGCAAATTTCCGAGTTTGACGGGATTTTTGTCCGGTTTACAGTGTTCTCTCACTCGGTTTTAAGTTGTTTAGGACTAATTCAAGCCTGTGCTTTTTAACTATTGTGTTAATATTAATTACTATGTACTGTACTGTCCCTGAAAACATAATAATGTTTGTATTTGTCATTAATATGATGAATTTCACATGCAATGGTGTAATTCGGACATCTCGGAAAATCGTACATTTTGTAAGTGGCCATCCCCCAATTACTCCGAGATAACGAGGGTTTACAGTACAGTATTGTCATTAACCTAACAACCTAATCTAGTATCTTTGGTAGGAGCTGCTGTCGGGAAGGATGTAGTAACCGGGCGTATGGTCATCATTTTTACATCGGTCTTGCGGTTACGTTCCCGTCTATTTTGACGGCTATTTTTTATATTTGCCCCCGGCTGGCAATATATATGATGATGACAATAAGAGGAACAATGCTGCCAGTGTCTTCTTGAAAATTACCCTATCTCTTTGATAGTGTTAAATCCTGCCTCATAACAAATTCTAAGTTACCAGTGTGCCAACTCTTATCCTTCAGCGCAGTGACTTTGTCCCTTGGCGAACTATTATGGGGTACACACAGACATAAGTACAGTCTAGGGTTACAGTATTTCACCTAACTTTTTCTGGTTAATGAAAGTACAGTACCGCTTTTCCCCTCAACTTTTATTGAACACTCCTTTGGCAGCTTTATATAAAATCTATCTATTTACTCAGGCCCAATCCCCACTTTTCCTATTTTTGTTTTCTTTTCTTTAAAAAATCTTACTTTTTATCATTTTCCTCCAGTCCAGTTGCCATTATCATTGCATAATAGCCACAAGGTGTTGCCAGATTATAGTTGATCAAATATAAGCTCTTGTAGGATACCCTCTTTTACTCTCATGGTTGATTGATTGACTTAGTAAGAGTAGGCCTACACGCTTCATTAAATTGACTAATTCCTTGAACGTGACGATAGTGCGTTGTTATGTGTGCGATTAGTTTGCTTGGGAAACAAATTAACTTGCTCAGGTAGTAATGTACACCCTATGTGGTGGATTGTGTTCTTTTATTTCATAAATTTTATTTTAGTAAGCGTTGTGTCCACATAGCGATTTGTATTAGTTATATTGTCTTTATATTATCTTTGTCCCAGTTTTGGTTTGTTTAGTTTGCAAGTTTTACATTTTAATTGCATAATAGCCACAAGGTGTTGCCAGATTAAAGTTGTAGATCAAATATAAGCTCTTGTAGGATACCCTCTGTTAGTCTCATGGTTGATTTATTGACGTAGTAAGAGTACGTACAATTTGCTGCATATATTCCGTTCCTCAATATCCCAGTAAGTTCTTAATTTTGGCAGCGCAGCAGTCGCCTCCTCAACCCCCCTCCCTCACTCCACCTCCTGAAAGGTAGGTGGTGAAGTGAGGGAGGCCCGGAGGTGGGTGGGTGCTGCCAAAATTAGGAATTTACTGGGGTATTGAACAAAATATGTGCTATAAACTGTACTGTACAGTCGCGCTAATAAGTGATGTCTCGGCACCAAGTATGTTTTGATAGATAATTGGTATCAGCACTATCTAAGCTTTATTTCTTCATATCGAGTAAAATAGACAAACATGTTCCTACACTTACCTACCCTATTCAACATCTGACAGACATTAATACAGCACAGAGAAAGCCAAACGTAATGACAGCTGGGACATGACTTATTAGCGCGACTGTACAGTCGGATGCCATAGTCTCTAGCCCACTCAAATTAATTCATGGACCCCTATGTTTTTCTTTATGCAATTATAAGTACTTGGATTGATTTTTTTATATAAATTCCTTATACGAAATAAGGGTACATAGTTCTGTAGTTGATTTATACATACATACATAACATTTTAAGACTGAGTGTTCCACACATAAGTGCAGTTTCAGTCTCTTGTCCTAATGGCGGCATTCCAGGCAACCCTGTTAAGGGCTGCTTCACTTGTCAAGTTCTTGGATTTGAGATCGGCGCGTATAGTCCGATCCCAGGTCTTCCTCGGTCCACCCCTTGGTGCAGCTCCCTCCACAATCACAGACCTGCATTTTTTCACCCAATTTTGTTCATCCATTCTCTCCACATGTCCATACCATCCCAGTCTACTTGTACGCATCACCTCGCTAATACTCTTTATACCTAAACGTCTCCGCAGCTCAACATTTGTTATTCTATCCTGTAGCCTGGCCCCACACATCCATCTCACCATTCTCATCTCATTACGCTCCATTCTGTTGACATCCTCTACTTTAACGTCCCATGTTTCTGAGGCATACGTCATTGCACTTCTAACACATGAGGCATACACCTTTCCCTTCAGGGGGAGAGGCATTCTTTTCATGGTCAGGATTGGCATCAATTCTCTGAACTTCCCCCAGCCACACCTAATTCTAGCAACAGTGGCAGCCTCGGCCCCACCACCGGCAGAGATGGTATCTCCTAGGTAACAAAACTTGTTCACCAGCTCCAAAGACTCATTTCCAAAATTCACAGCCACAGGATCATCACTTAACACAAGCTCGCCTTTGCACACTACGCACTCAAATTTCTCTATTTCTGACTTATCCTTCGGCAGGGGCCCCTTTCTTCTACTACAGCGCTTACTCCCATGGTGTACCCAACATCGACAGATGCTACATTGAATTGAGTTAACGCCCACTCCCTTTCCACACACTGCACATGGGTATGCACCGCTCTTTTCCACATTGCCTCGTCTCAAACTACAATGCATAACCTTGGTTTTGTTAATATTGACTCTTAAACCCTTGCTCGCCATGCCCTCTCTCCACTCTCTGAATTTGGCCTCAGCACCCTGCATACTGTCAGCTATTAGGACTAAATCGTCTGCATAAAACAGTTCCAACGGGAGTCTGCCTCTAAAAACTCTAGACAGCGCCTCCAAGACCATAATAAAGAGGAGGGGGCTTAACACTGAACCCTGATGGACTCCAACACGGACTGCGAACTCATCACTCAGTACACCCTTCACCCTCACCGAACTTTGCGAATCCTCATACATCTTCATTATCGCACGCACCAGCCACTCTTCCACACCAAGTTTCCTCATAGCCCACTGTACAACATCTCTAGGTACCCTATCAAAGGCCTTCTCCAGGTCCACAAACACAAAGTAAAGATCCCTGCCTTTTAGTAAGTATCTTTCCTGTATCTGCCTGACTATGAAGATCGCATCGGTTGTACCACGTCCTGGCATAAAACCAAACTGCATATCATCAATAGAGATGCTTTGCCTGATCAAACCCTCAAGGACTCTCTCACAGACCTTCATGATTTGGTCAAGCATTTTCAGGCCCCTATAATTTCCTCTATCTTAGCGCATCCCCTTTTCCTTTGTATATATTTACTATTACACTTTTGAGCCAATCCTCTGGGATTTTCTCATCTTTAATAATGGTGTTTATCAACTCAGTGACTAAGTTTACACCAATCTCCCCTGAGGCTTTTATCATCTCAGCGACAATGTCGGAGCAACCTGGAGCTTTACCGTCCTTCATATTATTGATTGCGTCGCTCACTACAGCTGGTGCTATCAAAGGAGGGGGCCCAGATATTGGTTTTTCGATACTAAGCTGTTCCTTATCCCATTCAAACTCTACATTTAGCAATCGTTCATAGTGTACCTTCCATGCTTCTCTGATTTCATTTTCTGCATACACAATCTTCCCATTATCATCTCTAACACACTGTTCACCTATAATATCCCTACTGTAATTTTTAACTCGCCTAGCTAGGTTGAAGATCCCATTGGGATTGTCAGTGTTACACACTTGTTCGAGGACCAGGTCCTTAATGCACACTTGTTCGAGGACCAGGTCCTTAATGCGATTTTTAGCATTGTAAATAACTCTTTTGGCAGTTCGTTTAGCTGCCTGGTATTCCTCCCTGCTGCCTCCTTTCTTCCATGCTTTGAAGCATCTTTTCTCTTTCACAGCATGTTCTACCTCATCATTCCACCACCAAGAGGTCTTATTCCTGGGGTGACCCTTTGTTTTCCCACAGACTTTGTCAGTGGCAGCGATAAGGCTATGCTTAAGAAAGTTCCATTGGCTATTTACATCGTTAGGCCTAGCTTCCTTATTTCTAGAAAATTGTATTCATAAATTAGTTTCCAGAGATATACTTCCATAGTCAGAAATGGGTGAAGTCCACAAATATTTATGGATGGGCTAGAGACTGGCATGATGGCATCCGACTGTACATACAAAGTATCCACTAGATTATTAACCCTTTCAAGCTCCTATACGCATTTCTGTTTTGTTTTCTGGTAATTATTAGACAATTTTTATTCAGATTAGGAAGGGTATATGGAAGTCAGAGGGTTGACTGAGATAGTCTTTACCCTTTTTAATGCCCACAGTTTCTTCCTAAGCTGCGTAAAATTGTTTAATGATAGCCAAAATAAACTGCTAAAACGCGTCAGAGCTTCAAGGGGTTAAATGCATAACTCCCACGAGGCAAACCCCCTAAACTTTAACCCTTTGAAGATTATTATGCATTTTCGACAGTTTATTCTGGCTATCATTAGACAATTTTATACAGTTAAGGAAAGATCTTTGAGAATTTTTAGGGCAAAGACTATCTCAACCATCTGACTTTTATATACCCTTCCTAATCTGAATAAAACTGTCTAATAATAGCCAGAAAACAGACAAGAAATGCATAATTGGATTTCGAAAGGGTCAACATATTTATTTCTAGTAGGGTCCATCTTCATTGTAGCCAGCCTTTCATCTTTTTGGCGTTAGTATTTATAATATCATTTTTTTTTTACAGATTGATAGAGAGCTGTGACCGAGAGACCACCATCCAGGGTTGAAGGGTTCTACACGTACAACTCCGAGTCGCTCCCCCAAGATAGTTGACTCTACATCGCCGACTTCCTGCCACTGAATTTTTGTCCAGGGGCCAGATGCCGAGATACCAAAATTTCAGGAATCTGATGAGTCACATTATTAGTAGCCTACGGTATATCTCATACACAGTAATTCTTCACTTAACACAATTGCTTGGCCTGCACTCTACCATACAGGGGTTTTGGACTAAAAGTTACCTTCATTCCCTACACATGTTCATGTCTTGATAGAGTAATGCATAAATGTGCGGAATTGTGATGCGAGTATCTCAGGTTCAAGTCCTTGGAGTGCCACATGTATTTGTTGATTTCATTAATTGAGTTTGTTGGTGAAAAAAAAATATATAATAATAAACAAGAGCTAGAATGTAATTCAATGATATATCACTGAAAGTAGAGGAATAAACCTTTCCAATGACACCTGAATCATGTCTGTACGACCACTGATTATCATGCAACACTATTGAATGGGGGTCTAGGGGTGTGTTTTTTTAAGCTTGGAGGTCTAGTGAGGAAACTTTAAAATTATAAAATCAGTACAGTATATAGACCAAAAAACAAGCACTACCCCTTAAAGTTTAGATTTTCTGGAACGTAGCTACAAATTGAAGTGAGGAATTACTGAATGTTATATACCACAAAGTAGAAATAACGTAAGAAATACATTATGGCGATAGATTTTAGTCTTCTTAAATTATTCCAATATTGACTCTGGCCTCTTGGATTATATGACCTACTGTAATTGCTTGTAAACCGCAGTGCTACATATCGGTTGCATAGTTTGAACAATAGTGATTTCCTAGAACAATTACCCCCTTGAGGATTATAACACTTTTGACAGTGTATTCTGGCGATTTCATGAAGCTTAGGAAGAATCTGGGAATTAAGAGTAGACACAATTTACTCTTGATTTCCACATACCCTTCTTAATCTGAATAAAATCGTCTCCAGACTATGAAATGCGTCCCTATATCCTGAAAGGGATAATACAGTATGTTTATCAAGAACTTGTCAAGGCCTTATTTACTGTACAATCATAGTCAAGTCAGATTATTTTACATTTTAGTTTAATTTAAATACTGGTACTGTTACTTGCATGACCTCATAAAGTAGGTTAACACTTTTACTGCATTGCCATTAATTACTATTATTATATACTTAAATTTAAATTAATTTGTCCACACATATTTTGTTTAGTGTGCTGTCGTTTCAATAGTTTTTTATTTTAATGAGTTTGTTATAATAATTTGAACAGTAAATTTTGAGTTCGGTTTCAAGTTTTATATTTTAATTAATGACCTCAGAGTAGGTGAACACTTTTATTACATAGCTATCAAATTATTAGTATTATTATTACTTTTCAATTGCTATGAATTGTTTTTTTTTTTTTTTACATTCCTACCAAACTAATCAATAGACTTGATTTTTTAATATAAGAGTTACTGCAAAAATTAATCACTGTGGTAAAATTTAATCATGTATTTTAATTTGTTAATGTGCTCCCCCTTTATATATATATTTATAAATAAAAATATACACTTTTTTTTTTTTTTTTTTAAATAGAGTTGCATTTGGTGAGTTACAACCTATATTTTGTTCAGTAGAAAATTTAATTCTATATTTATGGGCCATTTTTCAGCATTATTTTTGGTTTTGCTCTAATGCATCAAATTCTGCCTTTAATTATTACCACAGTGATTTTGATTAGTTTGTTTACATTTATCTTGTCATCCCAGTTTTGGTTTGTTTAGTTTGCAAGTTTTACATTTTAATTTATTTTGTCCCAGTTTTGGTTTGTTTATTTTGCAAGTTTTATATTATAATATCTGAAAAAATGGCCTTTATAATATAATAAGATTATATTTTCACTTAGGGGGTATTCTTTTCTGGACTCTCTTCTCTTCATGTTTAGCTTCATTAGTTTTGAGATTCTAAGACTGATCACCCCATTAGTTTGGCGATATTAAGACCTTTTTCCCTATTTGCCAATAATATGACTTTTTGAGCCATTTAGGTTTCAATGTTTTCCTGGCATGAATTTTTTTTTTATCTTCCTCTCTCTCTCAAGAAAACCCTTCAATAATTAGGGAACAGTTCACTTAACCCGGGAACTGCAGGGAGACTCTTAAGAGTTCCCCCGGCGGACTGCGGGGAGACTCTTTAAGAGTCGGAGAAGAAAAAAAATCAACTTTTGACATCGAAAAAAAAATATATATATTTTTGGCCCCTGGGCCATGCAAAATCTCAGTCCTCTACTTCCCCACTTTCCTCCTCTCCTTCAGTTATCATCTATTTTCCCTGTTATTCCCTTATTCTGAGGTATATTTTCGTGCTAACATTAGAAATCCGGTTACAGGGTGTGGTCATCACTGATAGCAAGCGAATGCAAGAGAGAGAGAGAGAGAGTATCGATCGACTGTGTCTCAGTGGCCTTGGGGGAAATTGGCGGGAAAGCAGCTTGCCTCACCCATACATTATACAACTCGCGGACTATATCTCCGATTTTGACCATCCAAACGCTGTTTTCACTCGTTTTATTGGTTTCAGGTTAATACCTTTATAATCAACCCATAATAGGCACATATGGATAAGTATTAATGCTATTAATGGTACAATGAATATTTTAGTGACGGAAACACCTCAAATACGTCAGCACAGGGGGACGTTTCCAATTACCCCCATGCGCACTTGTTAGGTTAAAGCTGCTAAACCATACTTCATAAGTTGCAAATTATATAATATTTCTGATAACATGAGAAATTGTAGAAACAGCTTCATTTAAAGTTGATTTTCACGAGCGTTCTGCAAATTTTTATGGAGAAGTTACTGTAATGGGATGGATTAGGCTTTCTTTGACGAGGTCCTTTCTAATCTGAATAAAATCACCTGGCAGTTGTACAGTATATTAAAAAAATATTGTATATGATTGAAAATACTTGACAAATGTTTCCATTCTTTGCAGTTGTGGCGATGATCGATGGACGTCTCGGCAAGAAGAAAGCAGAATCGTCGTCTTCGGGATTCGTCGTCTTCGGGATTCGTCATCTTCAAGATTCGTCGCGTCGTCTTTCCTCTATTTCTTTCTTGTGTTTAAATTGTCTTCATCTTTTTATTATCTCTGCTTTTCTCTTTCCCTACTTTCTTTCTTGGCTCCTCTTTCTCTACCTTTCTTGATTTCTATCTTTATTTATCCTTACTTTTTTCATTTCCCCTTCCTTGATTTTTTTTTTATTTTGTTGTCTGCTTTCTCTAATTTCTCTATTTTTTTGTTCTCAACTAGGCTCCTCTTTCTCTATTTATCTCTACTAGGCTCCTCTTTCTCCATTTATCTCTAGTTTGCTTTTAATTTCTCTCTTTACTTTTTCCATTTTTATCCTTTCTTACTTATTTTCTACATCCTTGCCTTATCCCGATCCTTATCCTTTTCTTATCATTAGCCTTTCCCTTATCTTACCTTTCCTTTCCTTTCCTTTATCCTTTATCATTTTTAATTTTTATATTTTCCCTTTCCTTGATTATTTGTGTATTTTTTTTCTGTTTGTTGTGATGTGAGGGTGGTGTTGGTGGGAGTGATTTATGGTGTGTTGGGGGGGGTGTTGTCTGTAAGCTGTTGTACATTGGTTGACATTAGTGGTTAAATTGTGTGCTGGTCTAGGTCTTGGGGCTTGCTGTCGGGAGCATAAGGTAGTCGAGCCTTTAACTGACGAGAGAACAAGACCACGGGTCTGCTTATTCCTGAAACGTATACGCATAGTTACACATTCTCTCGACTTTACTATGAATGCTTTAACTCGCCCTAACCTAACCCAAGCGAAAGTTTGTATTCTGGTTAGAGGTTACTGTGATCATAGTAATCTTTGAGGTGTTGCGTAGAAATTTCTGGATTATGTGACCGTGACCAATAGCAACGCACTGGTGTCCCGAATGCTACAGCTTGAAGAACCACCCCAAAAGTGCCCCTTCCATTCTCCGAGTGGAAGACCAGGCGGGGCAGTGTAGGGGCCGGCACTCTGTTTCCAGTACCCTGCAACTGTCATCTTTCAATCTAAGTCTTAAGCTTGACTATTTCTCTCCTTCACCCAGTCAGTAGTGTGATAGATTTGTCTGTGATGGTAGTGGTGAGTGTGTGGTTGTGGCTACACAACCACACACTCATTACCCACTTAGTCATTTCTCTAAACTGAGTTGTGTTGACCATGTGGTGATGATGCCAAGGACTTCTTGACACCACTCATCATAAATTCACAACTGAGTCACTGATCAGCTGTGGCGACTCATTTGGGTTTTCTTTTTCCGAATGTGATATGGATAATAACCATATCACACCAGAGCACACAAATGAAAAGCTAGCGGAGGTGGTACATTTCATGACTGTAATGTTCTTGTGCGATACATAGTACCACACTGTCATCACACATAAATGTCCCATTACGAGTTGGTTGACGACTGTTGGTGATAATAAGAAGTGGTTAATGTCTCGGTGTCTCGTGGGAGAACCGCAGCTGCAGGCCACCTTCTTGCACTAGCTTGCATTTAGGTGTACATTCAACCACAGCCCAGTCGTCACCACGAATACCTGCTGCCTGGGTACCATCATCCCCCTCACATCACAGTGTGACTGTATGTGTGCATCTACCCGTCCCCCCTCCTTTTACTAATCAATATGCGTTTAATTTTCAGATGGAGTACAGTATGTTTATTTCAAGGTAAATATATTGCCTTTTTTTATAACTCCTGAATGCAACTTTATTTTATTTGGGGGAGCACATATTTTGACAATAAAACAAATATAAATGTATTCAATATTTTATTTTCCTGTGAAACATTGGTAAAATATAATGATTGAAAGGCATAATAACTGGTGGAATAATGAGAAACAATAATAGAGAAAATATTAAATACTATATATATTTTCATAAGTTTATACTGGTATAATATAATAAATGGAAAGCATAATGTAATAATAATTACAAAATATGATAAACTAGATAAGGTACAGAAACTAAAAAAAAACTATGAATAAACAAGAAATACAGTACATGTAAAACTTATGAAAAATAGAGTAGGAAGACAAAAAAAAATGATTAATATTAAAGGTTGAAAATAGGATAAAATTATAAAGGAGGAAGACAAATATAAAAAGGGATAATTATAAAAAATAGAAAAATTAAAAGGTTGAAAATAAGGAATAAACCTAAATATGGGAGAAGGAATAATAACCAGAATGAATGAGGAATAATACTAATAATGAACCTAAATAAAAGGGAATTAACAAGAAATATTACCAATAATATATACCGGTACCTAAATGAAATGAGGAATGAGAAGAAATAATGAAGAATAACAGTAATAGAGGAAGTATGATAAGAGGGAAAAGGGAAGAGACGAGAAAGAGATAAATAATGAACAAAGATGTAAGAAATTGAGGAAAGAAGGAAGGATCAGGATGAGTGAGAATAAAGGAGGAAGGAAGAGTGGGAGAAGGAAAAATATAAATTAAAGAATGACATGGGAGCCTATTATATTATGCGTCAATACTATATAAGTCTAGGGTAAAGCAAACCCATATTTCAACAATAGTAATTAATATTAAAGGTTTATAATTAGTATAAGTCTAGAGTGAAGTCAAGCCAGATTTCACCAGTTTTATTTTTGCACCAAGGTAAAAATCTTAAAATGGCTCTCAAGGCCGCAAAAATGGATGGAATTAAAATCGGTTAGCGCCATTGGATTCAGCGCGTCGAGAGGATTCAGAATAGTGTCTTGGCTCAATTTTTATTTTTTTTTGGCCAAACTTTAATATTATAATATGCTCCCATTTCCACAAAAATGGGTAATATTAAAAACGGTTTGCGCCATTGGATTCAGCGCGTCGTGAGGATTCCACAAGTATCCCCACATGTCCAAATCTATTTTTTTCCAAAAGTGCGAGATAATTTAACTTGTGACCATATCGTTGGAATCCTCTCTGAGCAGAGAGTTCCCTAAAATTAATTCAGGTGATTCCGACCCATAGTGAGGAACTACATGAACGAAGGCGGTGCTGGTTGGGGGGGAGGGGCGTCGACTGACTGGGGACAGAGGTGCATGGGGGCGGTTCGTTCGTGGCCACCCCTTCGGGGATCGCGGCGTCAGGCAATAGATAGATTCCGACCCATTATAACCCCACCAAAAACAGTTTTGCCCAATTCTTTGTAAAGTATTGTAAAATTTTAAAATAGCTCTCAAGGCCACAAAAATGGGTGAAATTAAAATCCGTTTGCGCCGTTGGAATCACAACGTCGAGAAGAAGCCGAATATACCGCCAAAAATATGAAAATCGAAAATGTTCGGTCAACCTCCAAAAAAAAAACTAAGGCCTTAGGATTTTGGCAAAAAACAACAAATTTAGTTAAGACACTATTCTGATTCCTCTCGATGCACTGAATCCAATGGTGCCAACCGATTTTAATTTCATCAAATTTTGCGGCCTTGGGAGCCGTTTTAAGATTTTCCAAAACGTTTTTTTGTTTTGTGGGGATATAATAGGTCGGAATCACCTGAATTAATTTTTGGGAACTCTCCGCTTCGAGAGGATTCCAACGATATGGTCACAAGTTAAATTATCTCACATTTTTGGAAAAAAATATATTTGGACATGTGGGGATACTTTTGGAATCCTCACGGCACGCTGAATCCAATGGCGCAAACTGTTTTTATTTTTACCCATTTTTTTGGAAATGGGAGCCTATTATAATTTTAAATAAGAGACAAAAATATAATTTTGTAACTGTCATATAAGTCTAGAGTAAAGCAAACCAAGATTTCAGCATATTAACCCAAGAACGGCGAAGGTCCTCAATTGAGTTTGTAGTGATTTTTTTTTGTTTTCCTATGTGAAAAATAAAAAAATCTCACTACAGACTCAATTGAGGACCTTCGCCATTCCCGGGTTCAAAGTCCATTAGTTCATAATTAGTCTCTCCATTATTAGTGTCTGAAATCTGGGTAAAACCCTAGACTTATGATTACACTTATTTAATTAAGAAATTAAAAATAATAATAGGCTCATGCGTGTGGGGAGGATCCTCACACACAGCACTTCTAGGCAAAGTAGAAAACAAAGCCTTCCAGTGGTGATGGGCTGGTCTATCAGAGTGAGAGCTGAGCGATCTCTGCCATACCCATAGCTTACTCTGACTTCTCCTTTTACTTATATATCTTCTAGATCTCAAGTGACGGCGTCTTTTCCGTGGATCGACCTCCCTACTGCCAACCTAAAAGTTGGCAGATTGGGAGCCAAAGCATCACATTTTTCCCTTGCCCCTAAACTTTCCCTTCATAATTGCTGAGGGGCACAGGGCCTTGGGTGGGGCTTTGGTTTCCCGGGCGTTTCCGCGCCCTCCTCAGCTCCCTGCCTTAGAGTGGCTTCGGTCACCCGGGCTTTGTTAGTGGTAAGCAGGGAGGGTTTGTGGGGGCGCTCTATGGCCTTGGCCTTGCTCGGGACCTTGGGGCTGTTCGGCCAGGCAGCCTGGGGGGGAACAACAACAACAAAGCCTTCCGTTTCATTAACTCATGTCCACTCAACAATTCTCAGCAGTCTCTCTCTACCGCTATTACAATAATCAGTGTTACTCAAAGTTCTCTCAGTGTATACCACCCCCTCTTCGTAGAGCACGTAGCACCCATGTTGCAACACAATCCCAACCCTACTATGTGCAACTCTCCAACCCAAGAGCGAAATGTTATTCTCAGTCATTTTTCTATTCAACAGCTGAGCTCTGGAACTATCTCCCAGAATCAGTCTTTCCCTCTTCTTATGATTCAAATTGCTTCAAACTCTGTGTGTCCAGGCATTTTGGCTTGAATGTCCCTTGATTTTGGCCCTGTCACTCTTTTAACTCTGGGGGAGGCACTCTCTACAGGCAGTTCTGCTTCTTGTCTCCCTCACTCACATAGAAAACAAAATTACCATCACAGTTTTCTGCCATGCATCAGAATTTTTTCCTCCTTTATACATACATTACATACATACATACATACCGGTACATGTTTAAAAACGGTTTTATCCACAGAGAATATGGTTACAGTCTCACGTCCTAAATGGCAGCTTTCCAGGCAGCCCTGTCAAGGGCTGCCTTTGTTGTCAAGTTCTATATTTTGAGATCGGACAGGAGTACCTGATCCCACGTTATTCTAGGTCTACCCCTAGCCGCAGCTTCCCCTACGTTCACAGTCCGGAATTTCTTCACCCAATTCTGATAATCCATTCTCTCCTCGTGTCCAAACCAACCAAGTCGGCTTGTGTGCATCACTTCACTGACACTCCTAATGCCCTTTATGATAACATTAATCAGCTGTTTGACCAATTTTACCTCAATATCTCCAGCTGCTTTTAGCATCTCAGTGACAATGCCGGAGCTCCCAGCAGCTTTACTGGACTTCATTCTATCTATAGCACTTTTAACAGCGTTGTACCCTATTAAAGGCTGGGGGCCTTGTACTGAGACTACAGTGCTGAGCTGTTCCCTGGTCCATTCAAACTCCACATTTAGCAGTCTTTCATAATGCTCCTTCCATGCCTCTCTAATTTAGTTTACTGAGTAAACAGTCATGTCACTATCATTATTTATGCATCTTACACCCACGACATCCTTGCTAGTCCCTCACATTCTTAGCTAATATATACAGTATATCCCATTGGTATTATTAGTGCTACAAACTACTGTACCGTAGTTAAATCACACTATCATGTATGGGTTTTCTTTGCCCTGTGGACCTCAGTTCTAGCATAACATTTGGCGGATAGGTATTCTTCCTTTCTGCAACGTCCTTCCTTCCATACTTTGAAACATCTCATCTTCTCTCTGACTGCAGCTTCTACATGTTTGTTCCACCACCAGGAGAACTTGTCCGGGTGGCCCCTTTGTTTTGCCACAGACTTTGTTTGTGGCATCAAGGAGGTTGCGTTCTATAAAGTTCTATTTGCTATCAACATCAGCTGGCCTAGCACCCACACTTCTTTCAATTTCCATCATTTTGTTGTGGAATCTGTGTCTGTACTCCACTTTTTCCAACAACCATACTTTCCTTTTTGGCAAAAGTACCGGTACTTTCTTTCTCACAGGATCTCTGCTTAGGCACATATCACACACTAAGGAGCTTGTGTTGGGGGATGCATTCTTCACCTGGTATGATCTTAGTATCTCTAACCCATTTCCTGGCAGATTTGCTGATCAGGAAGTAGTCTATCTGGCTACTGGAGCCACCTGATTCATATGTTATCAGATGGCTCTTCCTCTTCCTGAACATGGTGTTACACATCACCATCCCTATGGCAGCACAGTGCTCCAGTATGTATTCACCTCCCAGGTTCCTTTGGCTATATCCCTGTCCTCCGTGCACGCCCTCAAATCCGTCGAAATATGCCCCAATATGCCCAGTCTTCTCCCACAATAATTACTACCGTACCTCCCTTTCCTTGCATCCGGCAACCAACCCTATTCATTAATTCCAGAACTGCTCTTTGACAACTCTACCTAAGCCTACTTGCTGATATAACATCTATGACACTCGCCCCAACTTTCAGTCTTAGCAAAATTAGTCTTTTAGTAAACCTTTTAACTCCTATCACACAATCTGTCCATCTCTTTGCCACCAGGAAACCAACCCCTCCTGTGCCGTGTTCATTTCCCTTCCATATGAAATTGAAACATCAATTGTTTCCAATAATCCCCTTTGCACTCCCCCCTCTCTACCGGGTCTCCTGGGCACAACCTACAATGTACTACATCCACTCTGCATCTCTCTAACATTTCAACAATCTCACCTGTTCTACCTCTCATTGTACAGACATTCACATTTCCAAGCCTGAACTTGGGGAAAGGATCCGCAGTAGGCCTAATGTCCTTTTGCAATTTTGTATCAACAGACTTGCGATGGCTCTTATAAGTTTTGGTGATGTTCAGTATAGGTTGCCAACGTTGGAGGTCACTATCCCCAGGTATCCAGCTCCAGGCTGCCCTGGGTGGTTGTCACCCAGATGCAAACACAAGATCTTTCTATGGGTGGGCCCTAGGTGAGTTATACAATTAGCCTAGTACCGGTACAAGACAAATTTATTTACACACAAATGATGCTGATCCTGCGAAGTTGATGTGTCTTTTCAGTTTTCAAGTCACTGTTGAGTGTCCATGTTTTGTAACCATTTAACAAAACAGGCTGTCTGGCTGAGCAGCCCCAAGGTCACGAGCAAGGCCAAGGCCATAACCAAGCGCCCCCACAAAACCCTCCCTGCTTACCACTAACAAAGCCCAGGTGACCGAAGCCACTCCAAGACGGGGAGCTGAGGAGGGTGCGGAAACGCCCGAGAAACCAGAGCCCCACCCAAGGCCTTGTGCCCCTCAGCAATTATGAAGGAAAAGTTGAGGGGCTGCTGTAATTGCAGAGTACTGTACAGCATTAGCACTCTCCCCTCTGGACACTACTCACTAAGGACCTTTTTAAACTTATAATAAATCATAAAATAAGAATGGTGAGATACCGGTAGATATGTGAAGTTAATATGAAAAACAAGGTACCAAAACTTAGCTAAGGCGGGGGTTGAGTACCGGTATTTAGGATCAGTGATGAAGAGATGCAAACAAGCAGGTTTGGTTGGTTTTACATTATAATACATAGAGGATGGATGATTAAAGTTAGAAGAGCTACCGTACAAGTTTGTGAACACGGAGGGAGCTATGTAGAGAGGTAGACCTAGAAAGATGTGGGATCTGATCTTAAATTTGACAACTTAATTTAAGACTTAATCTTATGATGGCAAGTATATTCAAATAAGCGTGCCTGCCTATGTGGACAGTTTGTCTGAATCACACAATTCATGGCTGTAGGCTAAATGAGGCACTGCCGGTGCTCATAAACAACATTTAACCCGTGGAGCCCCGGCTAGTTTTGTAATGTTTGCGCACCAGAACCCGGCCGGTTTTCAAAAAATGGTTTTATTCCAGAAACAATAGCGAATGGGTTAGGAATGAAGGAAAAACCACGAAAAACCGCTCAAAAAGCTTAAAAAATGGTCCTACAGAGCCCCCGAAAACGGATTTTATAAGAGTAAAAAATTGAAGGCAATAATCCCAAAAAACCAGGTTATTGCGCGCTCGCGCGCACGCACGTGGACTTTGAGAGTTTTCAACCATCGGCACGGTTGCGTGGGATACGTACACAGTTCCCATACAAATCTGAGCCCTCTTGAGTGGCTACACCTGAGGTCACGGTCGGCGCAATTGGGGCGACGCGCCAGGCGCGTCTCTGGGGCTGTGCGTTACATACATCGCCGACGCGTCAGGCGCGTCGCTGGGGCTGTACGGGTTAAAAGCTTAGGTTTGCTCATTGAGGCCATCCAAGATCAACAGATAAAAATAGTGAGGATTTGCATGGCCCTGATAGGCCCTGGCAAGCGCCGACTTGAGACAGAGCCTGGGGGGGGGGGGGGGGGAGAGACAACAAAAGAGAGAGCCTGAACAAGGTTTAAAAAAACCACACACACAACTAGATCGCCCAGGAGAAGACCCAGAGACCCCGGCCCATTTGGGGTCCCCAGCAAAAGATTCCCAGGACCCAGACCTCCCAGAGAGGTTCCGGTCTCAGCAGGCAGACACGCAGCAAAGCTTTACCACCACAATACCCACCCACCTCACATCCAGGTAGGGCCTTTCATATATACTGGCTCCCCGGGTCAGGGGCCGACGGAGTGTTATCTAATCCAACTGGCACCCGACCCTCTCTTCCAACGACCGCGTTATCACTCATCTATTCACAAGCATTCTTCATTCATTCCTATTTATTACCACTTTTCTTGTGATAACACATAATTGATGGAATTTGCAGAGTTCCTATAAAGGGTTCCCTATGACAATGAAGAAACTACAGTAAATCTATCTATAAGAGCTTATTATAGATTCATTACAACAATGAGATTGATCAACTGTTTACCATTATGCCACAAAAGATAAATACATTTATGTAACATGATAATCACTTCAATAACTGAGTTCATATAACAGTAATGACATGATATTGGGTCTTTCAAAATTTAACCAATAGATTTTCACCCGCAACATTTTACTTTGGTAACAGGTACCGGTAACATGACGTAACTTCA
>JAGKTK010016886.1:12036-22565 GCA_018397895.1 Paralithodes camtschaticus | reverse complement strand
TTGTGCTCGGCAAAGAAAACAGGACGCCCCTCAACTTCAGATGAAATGGTTGAACAAGTTCGAAATGCCTTTCAACAGAGTCAATCAGAAGAGCCAGTCGAGAACTTCAGCTCTCATCAACAATAGTTTGGCGCGTTCTAAGGAGGCGCCTGCATATGACACCTTACAGGCTGCAGTTGGTCCAACAGTTGAAGAACACTGATAAACCAGGTCACAAAGACTTTTGCGTACACATGCAGGAGAAGTTGGAAGATGAAGGATTTGATGATTGCCTTGTTTTAAGCGATGAGGCAACCTCCCACTTAAATGGCAAAGTTTACAAGCATAACACATGCATATTTGGAACTGAGAACCCTCACTTAGCTCTTGAGCATGTGCGAGATTCCCCTAAGGTGAATGTGTTCTGTGCCATATCAAAGAAACGTGTGTATGGACCATTCTTCTTTGAAGGAGAAACAATCAACGGTGGAAGCGTATCTTGCCATGCTGCAAAACTGGTTGATGGATCAGTTGCGTGAGGAAGAGTCTGCAGACTTTATTTTCCAACAGGATAGGGCACCACCTCACTGGAGTCTTAGAGTTAGAGAAGTATCTGAACACCACTCTGCCTGACAGGTGGATCGGACATGCCGGAAGAAATGATCGACTGGCTCTTCTGATTGACTTGCGGGGGTCCGTTGAAGGCATTCCGAAATAGTTCAACAATTTCGTCTGAAGTTGAGGGGCATCCTGTATTTTTTGCCGAGCACAAACAACCCTTCTCCTTAAATTATGCATGCCAATTCACAATGGAACGTCTGTCTGGTGGCTGCTTTGAAAATTCAGCCCGAAATCTGTGTTGAACACATGTCCATGACTCAGTTTTAGAGAAATCTAGGATGCAAAACGACTTCTGCATTGTGAACGGCATTACTGCATCTGAAAAGATAGAAACCACAAAAATAACACAAGCAAACTTGACGATTTCAGCTTCAAAATTATACCAGTTTCATATTGCCACCATTAGTAGTTCTAGTAGTTTTGTGAGTATGCTTGGCACTGTGTGAGAAACGGATGATGGAGGTCAATGTCTTAAAAAGTAAGGTTATGGTCTTTGAGAGGAATGCAGTAACAGAGTATGAAGTAATATTGAATGGCCAGGTAATGGAATATGTCGGCTCATTTAAGTATTTAGGCAGCGTTTTGAATGGGACTTTAGAGGATGAAGTGCGAGAGAGGGTGCGACAGGAGAGGAGGATTGTAGGTATGCTTAACCCTTAATTCGCGGTGCCTGTCATATGGCGGGCGAGAGAATAATGGCCACCCCTGCGGTGCCCATCATATGACGGGTGCCATTCTGAGCACATTATGAGCTCCGAGAGAGGGTCCGCACGTTAGGAGGACGATAGGTGGACTCTGACCGCTCGGCACCACCACTGGGCTGTGTCTGGGACTACCGCCGTCTTCCCCCAACACTCGTCCTCGCGAGACAATGAAAACACTGAGGAAATTACCTTAATTTAGGGTATTTTCACCTCAGGTTACGTGATCGATACAGGATAAGCCGTGGTCGTACAAGGATGATTCAGGTGTCATTGGAAAGCTCTATTATCGCGCTTTCACGGATATATTATTGTATTACGCTCTGGCTCTTGTTTATGCACGAAAATGAGCATGGAATGAAGCTCGTTTTCGGTAAATATATACCCGCCTGGCAGCTAGGTCATGTCAAC
This sequence comes from Paralithodes camtschaticus, assembly GCA_018397895.1. Classification (NCBI taxonomy): domain Eukaryota; kingdom Metazoa; phylum Arthropoda; class Malacostraca; order Decapoda; family Lithodidae; genus Paralithodes; species Paralithodes camtschaticus. The sequence continues at coordinate 20,853 of JAGKTK010016886.1, read as the reverse complement.
AAACATGCCCGTCATTAAGGTGTTAAATCAGTGGCTAGGAATAGGGATGTGAGCATGGAAGTAGAGATGTCACTGTATCTTTTGTTCTATGTGAAAGAAGGAAACAAAAGGCAATACTGCCTTTAACGAGTGTCCCACCCCCCTTCCCCCCAAATTAATAGAGTGACAGAGAGCCAAATTCAAGGTATGTTAGAGTCAAATTTTCTGGACCCATGGAGCTTAAAACAGTTTAAATCATAGCATGAGGGAAAGATAAATTGAGGGAGAATAGTTCCTGAGTTTACTTGTTGAGTGGAAGAAAGACAGAAAATCAGTTTACTCTTGGGTTAGATAGTTAAGGGTACTTCACACAGTCAGGAGTGCGAGCTAGAATCATTAGGAGTAATGACTCCTGTTAATTCAACCGCGAGTGTCCGAAATTCCCCATGCACACACAACACCGTAGGAGTCAGCGGGAGTGTACCTGCGAGTCACTGGGAGTCACTGGGATAAAACCGCGAATGAAATGCGAGTTATTGAACAAAATAAAAATAACGGTCGTTTTCGGATTAGTGCAATATACGAGTCTCCACCACTCTCGTCAATTCAGAACAAGCACCACCAAACTGAACAAAGCCACCTTCATTCACCCCCACCATCATCAGCCCTGCCATAACTAAGCAGAGGTAAGCAGAGGTAACATAATAATTCATTCAGGTTCAGGGGTAGTTTATAGAGAGGCCTTCCTAAGGGTTAAGGCCCCATTAATTACTCCTTCCTTTCATCTATACATAGCCTATGATAGCGAAATTGGAAAGTGTGTACATGCTTAGATTGATATGCAGGATTCGAAACTGCATAATAAATCGTAGTCTTGTCCACCTTTCTTTAACTGTCTTCATAGCGCAATAAATAAATGCACTGAATTTCGGTGTGAGCATCCTAGGTTCGAATCCCTGGACTGCCACATGTATTTGTTGATTTCATTAATTGAGTTTAGGAGTAAAGTGGGTTGGTGGAGGTAACATAATAATTCATTCAGGTCCAGGGGTAGTTTATAGAGAGGCCTTCCTAAAGGTTAAGGCCCCATTAATTACTCCTTCCTTTCATCTATACTTAGCTTATGATAACGCAGTTGGAAAGTGTGTACATGCTTAGACTGATATGCAGGATTCGAAACTGCATAATAAATCGGAGGCTTGTCCACCTTTCTTTAACTGTCTTCCTAGCGCAATGGATAAATGCACTGAATTTCGGCGTGAGCATCCTAGGTTCGAATCCCTGGACTGCCACATGTATTTTTTGATTTCATTCTTGAGTTTAGGAGTAAAGACGGTTGGTGGAGGTAACAATAATTACATACAATAGGTTATAATTATAGGTTATGTTACTTTGCTTATGTTAGGTAAGGGGAGTTTGAAAACTTGGAGAATAAATGTAGGGTATTGTAGCATTGACCATACAATCTTCACATTATTAAGTACCTCCCCTACAGTCATTTCCTTCTCTACACACATTCACTGAGTGAATACAAACTTTTGTGGGCATTTGTTCTTACACAGGTTAATACTATGCTTATATATAAATTGTGATCAGGAAAACTACAGATACAACAAATTCCAGTGACATTGTTAATAGATACAGGCGCAGCTCGGTCATGCCTGTGTAATTCTTTCTATACCGCTCGTTCAAAGTCTACCCCGGCAACTACAATGCCCCTCGAAGATGTAATCCAAAACACCACTCACCAGCACCAGGAGAAGTTGACATTTCAAAACTCATACAAACACGTCTCCACCACTCTCGTCAATCCAGAAGAAGCTCCACCAAACTGAACAAAACCAACTTCATTCACCTCCACCATCATCAGCCCCGCCATAACTAAGTAGAAAATAATTATTCCCCATCGCCACCACCAATGGGTGCCTCTTCCCCAACAAAATATGATAATAACCCCAACACATATCAGCAACTGCCGAGATCGCTGTAGACTTCAAGCCGCAGTGGTGTCCTCCAACCATAAATATTAAAGTATCTGTACTGTATATGTTATATTTTCAGTTGAGGAGATTTACGGGTTTATATGAATATTATTATTATTCATAATCCACCTTCATTTCACTGTACGTTAGCCTCAGAATGCGCTTATATTTCATAAAATCTGCAGAATGTTATAGGGGGGGGGAGGGGAATCCCCAGCTGAGTAGGCTCGCTTCGCTCACCACCCACACCCAGGAATAGTCGCCCCTTTATTACATGTGTGCCCTCTACAGGTATATCTGTGGGCGCCCCTGCCTCTTGGAGAGCATTTTCGGTGACTCCCAGTAGTTCCTGGTGGTTCCTGGTGACTCCCGTCGATTCCCAGTGACCCTCAGTGACTCGCATGTATTACCTATCTTTATTCCAGTGACTCCCGGTGAAACTGAAAAGTGAAACAGAAACCTGTCCGCGAATCAGATACGAATCACCGTGAGTCACTGGGAGTCACCAGGACTCACTGGGAGTCACTGGGAGTCACCGGGACTCACTGGGAGTGGTCCGACTCTTGGCAAAAACTTTAATCACGCCGAACATTTTGTCGGACAGGGCCAGTCGCCCGCGATTGGTCGAGAGTCTAACAGGAGTCACTAGGACTCACTGGGAGTCACTGGGAGTGGTCCGACTCGCAGATTTGTTTTTAAACACCCCGAACATTTTGTCGGACAGGGCCAATCGCCCGCGACTGATCGGGAGTCACTGGGAGTCTAACAGGAGTCACTAGGATATCGTTAGAGTCACTAGGAGTCATCGATTTTCACCGCAAATAGGCCCAGGAGTCCGAATTTTAATCTACTCCTAGTGATTCTAGCTTGCACTCCTGACTGTGTGAAGTACCCTCTAGACAGAAAAGGGGTGGGAATGTGTTGAAAGTTGAGTGCGATCTGCTCTCCGTAAGGGAGGAAGTATACATTGAGAAAGCTCTGAATAACATATATTATAATAATAGAAGTGGAAGAGAGAGAGAGAGAGATATTCAACATTGCAACATGATGAGAGAGAGTTTAAGAGATGGATTGATGAGACAAAATGGTTTTGACTGTACAATTTCATGAAGTGCGGTATGAGTGGAGCTTCCCCACAAATGCGAATAGCACTCGAAACACGGGTGACTAGTGACCCAGTATAGAGCAAGAAGCTGTGCAAGGGTGGATATGGTTGAACACAGCTAATTTCTGGGAAGCAAGAGTGGTAATAATTATGGTGTTTCCAAGAAAAGTCAGAAGATAAAGAAACAACAACACTATTAAGAGAGGACGATGGATTAATACTTGTGTGTTGTTGAAGAGTAAGGAATTGTCGTGTGGATCAATGTGACAGGTAAATAGATGGATAAATTTGGTTTTGGAAACACTGAAAGCAACAAGTTATCTCTGCTCCAATTGGAAATAGTTGATAGATCAGGAGATAGATGCAATACAGCCTCGTCACATGACTTTTGAGATCATTTCATGGAGTGTGACTGTGGAAAGCTAGTTGACTAGTGTAAGGTAGAGCCATGAGCATAGGATTGGATAAGACTAGAGGTATAGTTGTGAAGATCATCAATTGATATATGAAATAGAACTGGAGATGCAACAGAAGCCTGAGGAAAACCAGAGTTTATAAGTTTAGGAAGTGACCGATGGTCGTCCACAACTGCAACTGTGGAACAATCAGAGAAGAAATAGGAGATAAAGGCACAGGTAGAGTGACAGAAACTGAAGGATAGTAGTTTAAAAACAGGAGATTTGTGATAATATCTATCGAAGGCTTTAGATACTGTATAATATACAGTATCTAAAGCCTTCGGCAAAACCTTTTCTATTGGGCTAGATATCTAGCCCAATAGAAAAGGTTTTGCCGAAGTCCGGTAAGGATGATGACTAAGAGTTAGTAAGATAAGAAAATAGACCCCAGGGACACACGTTATGCATCGCCTATACTGTACTGTATACGTAACCAACAGTCACAGCGACGCAGCGTATGTGACCGCATTAATTACTCATGTCCTATGGCACCTAGAGCGTTCAGATTTGTATGGGAACTACTTTAGGATCCCACGGAACTATACTGATGGTTGGCAAACCCCCAAGTCCAGCGGTGTGCGTGTGGGCATGCGCGGGATTGAGAGCCCAGTATACCGCCTACCCTCGCCTACCCATCACCCAGTTATGGTGGTGACCTAGGTGAGCGGCTTTATATATTTTTTTTGTCTTCATTACAAACCCATCCCATGTGTTTTCAGGAAAAATAAAAAATAGAAACATTTAGCTGGTACTGGAGTGTCATTTATGATTATATCGCTTGGGGTCCAGTGGGATAAGTACAACAGGAGGAACACCATGTGGATTGTATACCTTCTTAGTATTAAACGCTTAGAGAGCAGAGAGTACAGCCTTAGAAAAGAGTAATATATTAGGGATATGTATAAGGAAGGAGGTGGAGAAGGAGGAATATCACCAGAATTATCCAAGGTAGATTTTTTAGTGAAAGTTTGAGCAAAGAAGTCAGCTTTTCCAGAGGAAGACGTGATGGTGGTGCCATCAGAGTGGAGAAGTGGAGGGAAAGACGAGGAAGTAAAATTGTTGGAGAGCTTTTAGGCTAGATGGCAGAAAGACTGAAGAGAGCTAGAGTTAGAAAGTTCAATACATTCGTTATTGATGAAAGAGTTTTTGGCAAATCAGATTTGGCTTAATTTCAGACAGAAACAAATAGTGTATGAGATTCCAGTGTTTGGAAGCACGGTACAGTTTGAATATTTTCTCCTTATTGAAGACAGCAGTAGAATATGTATTAGTAAACTAGGATTTTTTGACATTAGACTGGGAGAAAGATTATGGAATGTATGCCTCCATGCCTGAGATGATTACCTCTTTAATGCGTTCAGCACACTCTGAGGACAGGTAATAGAGAATGCTAAGATTAGAGGCACCCAACGGAGAGAAGCGATATACATTGTAAGCAGAAGGATTAAAGGTTATAAATAAGTCAAGGATATTGGGCCGATCTCCAAGTCTGTGGGATGTGAGTAAGGTGCTGAACTTTCTGCTCTAGGCCATTTAGGATAGAACAGATGTAAGCTTGTTCACTAGGTTGGTCAGTGAAATGAGAGGAGAGCCATTGGCGTGCTGAACATTGAAATTTCCTAAGATGGAGATTTCTGAGAAAGGAGAGGCTGATTGTATGTGGTCCACTTTGGAATTCAGATATAAAAAAAAAAAATGGGAAGTAAGTAGAGTTAGGGTAGAGATAGACAGCACAGAAGTATTTAGTTTGAGAGTGACAGTCAAGTTTGAGCCAGAGAGGCAGAGCTGAGAATTCAGAGGAGAAGGTGAGTTTGTTGTGCAAATACTATAAGATTCTCCTTTCCTTGGAACTAGGCTAGAGAAGGCGAAGGAAGAGACAGAGAAGGGACTGTTTTTTGTTGCTTCAGACACCTGAGTCTTGGTGAGGAAACAAATATCAGGTTTGTTGGAGGAGAGGTGGTGTTCAAAGGAGGGGCAGTTAGATGAAATGCCACAAATATTGGAAGAGTTAATAGAAAGAGTGTCAGGCCGTGATCCAGTAGTTTGTGAGTGGTCGTAAACTAAGGGTCGTAGTATTGGATGCATTTTTTTAACCTTCCCCACACCCCTCCCCCCCTTTTTCCCAGGGGACCTCGAGGCTGGGTATTAAGTCGCCATCACTTATTTCTTGATTATTGGTGCATTTGAAAGAAATATAATGTGCTTGCGAGGTGTAGTGTTAAGGAGAAAAGTATATACGAGAGTTAGCTGGGTTACTCTTTGTGTACATGAGGCATAAACATTATCAGTAAGAGTGGCCAGGCCGATGACATAGGTGTAACAGCAATTAATCACATGCCTATTAAGCCTCCCCGGGGCCTGCCTTTGTTCGACTGATACCTACAATCTCAGCGATACATGATAGTGTGGTGATCTCGACAGTGACGTACGGGAGTAAAGCATGGACAACATTGGACATTGTTGGAGAAGCATACATCAAAAGTGAGAGGGGTCAAAATGAGTTACTTGAGAAGTGTGTGTAGGTCACAAGGAGATACAGACAGACAGACAGATGAGGAAATACGAGAGCCATGTGGTATGGTTGTTAATGTGTTGTAGAGTGTGAATAGGAAAGCCTTGAGGAGGTTCGGTCATATGGAGCGTATGGAGAGTGAGAAAATGTCTAAAATAGTGTATGAGAGTGAGGTGAAACTTCAGAGAGAGAGAGAGGTGAACAAGAATGAGATGGGAGGAGGGAGTTGGGAGGTATATGAGTGAAAGTGGTTTGGGTTGAGAGGAGGGACGTCGATTGACAGATAACAGAGGAATATGAAGGTGATGTATTCTTTGTCACTCTCTTTGGAAATGAGACGTCTGGCAACAGATAGAGAGATATATTATTTATTTGTTTGTAGATTTTCATATATTGCCTTATAACGTGTGTAATGGTGTATTCCTTGCTTGTTGTTTGCATTTTTTGGTATTATTATTTTTATATATCTAGGAAATGAGTTATGAGAGGATTACACACTCGGCTGGAACTGGATTAAAATTGACAAGCCGTTGATAATGTGTTTTATGCACACAGAAACACATTATTAAACATGCAAATTTCTAAACGTACCAAAGCTGTGTACTCTGAAGTGCGTCTTTGAGGATGAACATAAGTGATGAATCTTGAAATTATAAGGCACCAACTAAATTAATTTTATAGTTAATGTATCAATAATGATTTGAAGTTTCATTCAGTATAACAAGGCTAGATGACGCATACTGTACAATATGTTAGCCGACGTTCAGCATGTCTCAATGGTCACATATAAGTATATATTTATTGTCAGATGCCTTGATCTCTGAGGGGGTGAACACGTAGGAATCATCTCCATACTAAAAACGGTAAGATTATCCTATTAACGAATCTGGTATTCAATTGTCTTTATATTCACAAAAACAAGTTATGAATGTATCGACTAATATCTCACTCAATAACTCTAAACAAATTCTACAATTACGCAGTGTTAATACTCACATAGGACAGCGACGGTAAGGGAGGTAGTTGATGGTTCTGTAATATTGTTATTGAGAGCCTGGCAGGTTAATGTGGCCCCTTGTAACACTCTAGTGGCCACCAGACTGATCCTGCTCTCCACACCTGACTCGCCCTCACTCCACATCTGTAATAGACATGGAAATGTGACTCCATATACCATTTTATACCTCTCAGTATGATGACGCCTTCTTGTTTTTCTTTGATTGTCATTTAATGACTGTATGCAGTGTAAAGCCGGTGTCACACAAGCACTTGAACGGCGGAAGTAATGGAGGCACAGTAGCTGAATCAAAAAGTATATAAAATTAAGTCTACTATATGACTAGTTTCACTTTCATTGTGACATTATTTTTTTTATTTTAGAGCTCCTAATCGTGTACCGTCTAATTTAAAATACGAATATAAAGCAAAATCAATACAAACAAGACGATAACTTGTATCGGATTCAAGGCTGTCGCGTCGCTGATAAACTTGTTTGTGTGATCCCGGCTTTAGAGGAACCTACGGGAGTCCAGTAGGTTAATGGGATACATTTAACCTTATTGAAGCCCAAAAGTATTTAATATTAATTTTATATGATTACCAGAATATATTTTATATCTGAATAATCAATCGTAATAAGAGTATTTGTGAACATATACAGTTACCATTCACTCTAAATCACAGTTTCAGAGTGCGGTAATTACTGCACAGCGGCAGTATTGTAACCAATGAGGTTGAAGGTTTGTCATCTGGGCATAAGTAACAAATTGGGAAAAGTTAACTTAAAACGCACCTCAACGGCAAAGCGTTACATAATAACGGCCAAGCGTTACATAATAACGGCAAAGCCAATGTATAAAGAAGACAGGCCACTCTTACGGTCGTCGCTGGTCAGTATAGCAACCTAGCGGCCGATTGGAATAATCGCTTCAGTTGGCGGCAACATTCAAGTGGTAGAGGTGTGTGTTTCTCGTACACATGGGTATTGATGGCTTATTGTTGCCACGATGGGTATTACAGGATGCTCAGCAATAAACTGCTCCAATAATACAAAGTGAAATAGAGATCTGTCTTTTTTCCGCTTTCCGAAGGATCCTAAAAGGCGAGATTAAACTGTGTTTTGTAGGCTAGAAAATACATCCTTTTGTATAATCAACTCATAATGTATCTAATGGCTGTGACACTGATAGTGTACCTGTCTTCAGGTTTATCAATTAACAGGTTATGCGTCAGCCTGATGCATTAATGGCACACTATCATCATAATTAGGCCTATTGACAAAATTATCAATGAAAACTGAAGGATATTTGGTGCCGTCCGTAAGGGTTCAGAGTGAATAATATGTTCAGCCACATTTCCAACATCTCTTGCTGGGGTACCGTTAATACGTAAAAGTAATAACAAAGATTCTCTATACTAGCTATTAACAATTACTATAAGTATTTTCGGCCTCACTATTGTGTGCCACATAATTATGAATGCAGTTTAGTCGTAAAAATGCATTACAACATCAAGGTGTGACGACTGTGGTTAATGTAGGTTATGGTGTTAGAGCAAATAGTGACTATAATAATTAAAGAACACTGGTAGTAATGGTGATACTGTGTTAAGCTAATTATATTAGTGAATAATGGTTAAAATACTAATAATCACTGGTGTTATAATCTGTGTATTATAAGGTGAAGGTGAATTTTCAGGACATCATGATTAGTCTTACTCGACTATTACGGAGATGTACTTAAATATGTTGTTATTAATCAATTAATGCTACATATATATATA
>JAGKTK010016885.1:0-11030 GCA_018397895.1 Paralithodes camtschaticus | reverse complement strand
TCTCTCTCTCTCTCTCTCTCTCTCTCTCTCTCTCTCTCTCTCTCTCTCTCTCTCATATCAAGTGGCATTAGATCATAAATACATAATAAAAGACAGTTGTGATAGATTAATCAAGTTGCTATATACACTACAGTATAGATGAAATATTCTGTGAAATATTATTTATATTAACTACTGCAATATATATGTAATTAAAATGTTTATTGAAATTGTAAAGTAATAAATAATAATAGTTTAATAATATGTTACTATCTCCAGTATACTCGGTGAACAGATTTATGTTTTAACCACTTCAGTACGGATAAAGCGATTATTCCTTATAATCTGGCTATTATTAGACGATTTTATGCAGCTTAGAAAGGACATTGAGTTATCATAGAGGTGTATATTTTATAGGAATTCATTGACTCCTAAATCCTTAAGCAGAATAAAATTGTCTAATGATAGCCAGAATAATAAGAAATATACTCTAGCCGTACTAAAATGATTGAGTGAATATATCTGTACATTTGTTAGAAATATTTGTTGATAAATATTTGCAATGGCTTTTATAGTGATTAAATATAAAACTTGTATAGAGTGGAGATGTTTTAGAAAGACAAGTTGGATAACTTCTGGGAGATTTAAATATAAAACTTGAAAACTAACTCAAAAGTTACTGTTCAAATCAATATAACAAACTCATTAAAATTAAACGACAACACACTAAACAAAATCTATATGTGGAAAAATGCTTTTAAATTCATTATAATTCTCCTACTCGACGAGACAGATAAACGGGTGAGGGAACGCAAAAATGGTCCTGGACCTTGAGAATAAGAACTTTAAATGTTTCTGTTCGGGCTCTGCCTTGTTACGGCTACCTCCAGCAATGGGGTATGTGCCTGAGTATATACATACATACATATTTATTGGAAATTAAACTTTGAAAATATCAAACTTATAATATCTTCTAATATGTTCAGTTGTCCAAACTGTTTTCTGAATGGTCTCCAGTATAGAGCTTCCAAATATTTGTTATGCTGTTGTGGAGTGAGGCAGTCCAAATCACCCGGGGACAATTAGAATTACTTTATAAATTGCTGTGATATATACATTATCATAATAAATAGCCGGTACCATTGTTATTTTGATAATGTTATACTATAGTCCGTTCATTCTAGGTTGGGCAGAAATCATAACCCCTAACCTCTCATAACTCAAAAAGGGCTAGAGTAATCGAGCTAATATTTCTACCAAATAGGAAGACTTGGCTAGGGAATTTGTGTATACATTGACGGCTCATTTGCTCTAGCCCTTTTTGAGTTACAGAGGTTAGAGGTTACAATTTCTGCCCGACCTACAATGAACGGACTATAATGAACTAAAGGAAGTACTGTACCTAATTGAAAGATTAGTGTAATATATATTGTACATAAGTTTTGTATTGTGTATATAAATTGCACTGTATTATAAACAGCTGGTAATTTTAATAAGCTAATTCACCGTATGCATTATTTGTGTGGGGTGAATTAACCTATTTGAAATTTTAAAATAAAGTATGTATATAGATACTAGTACAGTAAATATAAAGTCATGTAAATTCTGTAATATATGAATTGTATAATGAACTATTAGGTAATTCATGATGTATAAAGTAGTGAAATACATGAATGACCTGACAATTTACAAATGAAGGTTAATATGTACAGTATACTCGATCTTTTTTATCTTGGCGGAAATTTTCGTGCCTTCGCAACCGATTCCTCGATAAGTAATGGAAAAATCAGTAAATGCTATGTCTCCATCATATAGACAATTTTTCATAACATAATCGGCTATAAAAACGTAATGTCAGAGTAATTGAGGTAGGAACCACTCGATTTCTTGCCAGCTTAAAAAAATAAATGGAAAAAATATACTGTATATTATAGTGTGATTCCAATTTGTCCCGGGTGGTGATACTAATAAACGTACTCTGCTGTTGTGTTCTATAGTGTTAATACTGTATGTTGGTTACAGTCTCACATCCTAAATGGTGGCTTTCCAGGCGACCTCTGTTATCAAGTTCTTTATTATGAGATCAGACTGGAGTACTTGATCCCACGTCATTCTAGGTGTAACCCTAGAATGAACACAAATATTTGCTACTGCATTAGGAAGATATTTATTAAAGATCTATCTATCTTATCTATATACTCAGGCCCAATCCCCACTTTTCCTATATTTTTTTTTAAAGATACATTTGATATATACTTACTGCAATATTACTGGTGCATGTTGGAAAGTCTTCCGATTTAAACATTTGGGAGTTTTCAATCTACTAGACTCCGTGAGATCTTCCCTAAGCTAATTAAAATTGTCTGTCCGTACCGTGGCTAAATCATTATTTAACAACGGCAGTGTCAGTTTTTTGGCAAGACATTTGAATAAAAAAAAAGGGGTTAGTTGGTTGGATGTAGAGGGTTGAGGTCCACACGTCAATGGAAGTGCCTGAACGGTTTGAGGTCCACACGTCAATGGAAGTGCCTGAACGGTTGATGGTGTATTGTTGTTTGTACCGGCCATAATGATCAACTCTTACCAAGACTGTTAGTCTTGGTAAGAGTTGATCATTATGGCCGGTGGAAAGTCAGTCGGTTCATCCGTGTGTTTGAGAGATCATAATTCCTCTCATTTGGTCCTGAGAAACAAAACTGGAAGTGAACAATCTTTTGAGTTACCGGTAAGCAATTGTTTGTAAAGTTCTCTTGTAATTATGTAAGTGTTTTGTTCTCACCTAACAAGTGAATTTTGCTCCTTGATTCAATACATACATGTAAGCTTTAAAGACAGCTTCGTCCACAGAGTGTGTGATTGCAATTTTACTTCGAAAATGGTGTCACTCCAGGCTACCAATTTAAATGTGAGAACTTTAAATATAGTTACTGTAAAGTCAGTAAAAATAGGTTAGCCTAAACTGAACAAGATGCAGAAATATACTTAGAGCCGACCAGGCCAAGTGAGATATTTCTATTGGTCTAACTGGTAGAGTGACTGCCTCATAACCCAAGGTTCAACACCCGCCCAGGGCAAATTTTCGGGAGGTTATTTTTGCATCAAACGAGGTTTGGGTGTGTTGGAAAAATTGTCAAGATGGTTGAAAATAAAATTGGATCTCCATAACTTCTCTTTCGGGTATGGTGTAAAAACCTATTCCTACATGACTGTATTGAGTTATGAGCCTGGTTATAGCCATTTGAAAGGCAAAGTTTATAATAATTCTATCCATCATGCTTTACAGATAACTGGTCCAGATTATTATATACCTTTAATGTCTGGAGTTTATTTGTTGTGTTGATAGACTTGGTAGGGTTGCAAGAGGTGGTGGTACTAAATGGGGGAACTAGAATCAAATGAGTGTGTCTGTCAAGTTGGTGAGTTACTGAAATGATCATCACATAGATCCTATCAGTGTAGATACTGTTAAATAAATCATTGTTTATATGTGCTGGTTTTATTCTAACATTACCATACAGTATTTATAATAGGGTAAGTATTTAATGTTATAATTTCTCCCACAGGGGGTAGAGAGGGGGCAAGAGACTCAAAAAAGGAAAAAGAGGTGACTGGAGAAGAACACAACAGTTCGCCCACAAAAAGCAAGCACACTAAGCATTCAGAAGCACCAATCACTCATCAGCCCTCGAAATCAGGGTAATGGCTAGAAATTAAGTACAGGTGTCTTATCATGGCCATTTCTTTTTCTGGTGCCCATCGATGCCATCCAAGATCAACATGATTTGGGTCGATAACATTGCATGTTTGGCCCCAGTAAGGATTTTGGTTAGCCAGGAGGGCAGCTAGGTGCCTCGTTTGTAGCTATTAATTATATGATTGGGAAAAATTGTACATTAGAAGTGATCAAGGGATGTAGTGTTATTATTACTGCAAAGTTACAGCCATGCAACTATATACTCTGTTGTAAATAAGTAGGCCAAAACTCTAACATTAACCTCTATAACTAAGGAAACAACAAGAGTCGTCGAGCTAATATATCTACCATTTGGGAAGGGTCAGCCAGGGAATGGGTGTGGAAATTTGCAGCACATTAGCTCTAGCCCTTTTTGAGTTGGAGGTTAAGGTTCACATTTTCTGGACTACCCATTTGGAAGTATAGGATTAGATATGTCAAAGATTATAAGCCTATAGACGGCATCGTGTAGTGCTTATATATATTTTGTTTTCTATGTGGATGAGGGACACAAAAGGCAATACTGCCTGTGAAGAGTGCTTCCCCCAGAGTTGAATGAGTGACCGGGCCAAAATCAAGGTTGTTCAAGCCAAGATATACTTTAAATACTTAAATACTTTATATACTTTATTAAACATTGCTTTGTGATAATCTTGACTATTTGATAATTTGTGCTCTCCTAATGGATTCCAATCAAACTGCCAACAAGGAAAAAAATCAACACTGTTCAGAATTTCAAATTTAGCGCCATTTATATCTGTAGGGAGAGGTTGAAGCAATATTGGCGCCATATTGCTAGTTGTAAATACAGTATTAGAATAGATAAGAAAATTGATAGGTAGCCAATTACAAACTATAAATTAAGAATAATAATATATAATACAGCTGTTAGTATAACAAAGGCCTAATACAAATATATAGAAATTCGTCTGCTAATGTCAGAACATTATAAGAAACAAAACTCCTAATTTGAAAGGAAGAACTGGAAACAAAAGAGCATCAAATGAACACCACATCCGGTTTATTATAGGCTCTGTCTCGAGTCAGCCACCCACCCCTAGTAAAAACAAAGTGAATAAATAGATATACAAATAAATAAATATATATGTGCCAGAGTATATATAGATAAATAAATAGATAGATTCCAATACTATCTATAACATTCTGGAATCTCCTTATAGATGTGATTGTGGAGTTTATAAAGTGAATGTAAATATTACAGTTCCTGGACATCTGTATCCATGTTTTTTTATTGTTCTGTGTTTTATATGAAAGGTGATGGCCGCTGGATGACACGTGTAGGATATTAAGGTTGTTATTTGGGTTATAATGATATAGGTCCTAATATAAGTTACATTAATGGAAGGCCAATATTTAAACAGGAACGAGACAATCTGGTTTTCATATGGCGGAAAGGTTTGCATTTCGCCATTTGTAGTGATAGCCAAAGCCTAGCCTATTGTGGAAATGTATATATAGGCCTAGGCTATATATAATTGAGGTAGCCTAAAGGTGAAGGAATGATGACAGATGTATGGTTACCATGGTAACAAACTAGGCAAAATAGTCTAGGCTAGGCCTATAACCTAGCCTACAGAGAGTAGCCTAGGTCATAAATGCTAGGCCTAGGCCTAGGCCACCTAGCCATATGAAATCTATCTATAACCTAGTAGGTCCATCTATAGACTAGGCCTATCTATTGCTAGAGTCTAGACATCCTAGCCGCTAGCGGCTTAGCCTAATCCCTGAGCCTGAGGGGATGGCCACGATGAATGGCAAGGATGTACCGGTAGTGTTCGGGCGTACTGACGGTACCACCCGCCTTGTTTACACTAGGCTACACGGACGCTCGTGATTATTTTCCCATCTATATTGACTGCCGTGCGATACAATAATAGGCCTAGGTTGAGGGGGGGGGGGGGGGGGGCTTTGCCCCCACTCAGTACTCACCCCCCCATGACATATTGTCATCATTAAGAACTATCATCATATAAAGGCCTTGGCTATTGCCAGCAGGGGACAAATAACCAAAGAAAATCACCGCCAAAATAGACGCGATCTTAACCGCGGCTATTGACCTATGTAAACATGACGACTGTACGCCCGGACACTACATCCATCCTGATTCCCTGAATGAATCTCTATGTACCTCTGTCAATTGGCATTAGCATAGCCTATAGGCCTAGCCTAGCTTACAGGCTAAAGAATAAAATCTAAAGTGACTAGGCCCTACCTTGTATCAATATTTTTTGTTGTTTTTTCTATATTCCAACTACTCCCTCTTGGGCATAGGTTGAGAGCCTGCACACTCAACCGCTGAACACGGTGAGGCCCGTGAGGTCTTGTTCCAGTCTAGGGAGTGAGACATGCGAAGCACCCCGGCCCGAAGCAATCCCATCTCTGAAGCCGCTCCGCCCCTGCGCCTCACAGTCTCACTGGAAAAATGTTATTTTAATAGGCCTACCACAAATTTTCCGAGTTTTTTATAAAAAAAATTGTTCATTTGCATTAATATATGGTGTTTGTAATTAATTAGAAACATCGGGAAAACCTATTTTCCCCATTAGGCCTATCGATCGATGTTGAGACACGCGCAGGGTGTCAATCCACAAAATATGAATTGTGTTATCATTATGGTTTATTATTTTGTTATCATTATAGCGCGGCGAAGGCGCGAGATCTAGGGGGGTCTGGGGGCATGCCCCCCAGATTTTTTTTTTGAGAAATTTAGGTGTCTAAAACAGTATTTCCTGCAATAAAAAAAACAATCAAGATGGAAAATATGGAGACCAAAATTGTGTCAATTTAGCCTAGCCTACCCTGTTTCTGTTATCATTATACAAAAAGTTCATTGCGTTATCACTCAAAAAAACAGCGTCGTTTGACACCCTGGACACGCGGCATGCCCCCCATAGTGATTTTAAAAGACATTAGCCTAACCTAACAACCTTACCTAACCTAACCTAGTATTATGGGTGGGGCTGCCACCCCCACACCCCCGCTGGTTGAGTACTAATCCCTTAGTAAATAAAAAAAAAAATGGCTGTCGATTATACGAAGGTGAAAGAAAAGTCGATAAAGTCTATGGTGTTTTCTCTTCAATCTTTAGCTTTGATTGTACCTGTACATTGATAACGGGAAAGTACCTTATTGACAACCTTGTTACGAAAATTAGATTTTAGTAGGCCTACCATACCGTACTTTTATATTAGGTTTCCGAGGGTTTAACACATTTTCATATGATCTTTAGAGCTATCGATAACTGGAAGTACCGTATTGACAACCTTGTTACGAAAAAGAAATTTTAGTAACATACTTTTTTATTAGGTTTTGCCGAGGGTTAAAACAAATGTTCTTATGATTTTTAGAGCATATAGATTCAATATTTATCTTCAAATATATCAACAAAATTTGTGGTATTAAAATAACATTGAACTGTCTCACTCCCAGACTCGGACCCTCACTCTCAGAATGCCACCTATTGAGCAATTAACTCACTAGGCATTGCCCCCCTGTAGCATATTTTGAATATGGGAATATTCATACAGTGCTATTTAATTAGGAAACAATGAGGGTATTTTTGGGGGGCATTTCGGTGTGCTGTGGTAATGCACTGAAACTAGGTACAGCACAAATTCCATCCCAATAATATCTTCCTATTGACATATTGGGATTCGAACCCGGGTCCGTTGGATTACCAGTCCGGTGGCAAGACCTCTCTGCCACACCTCCCCTAATATAGTGCTACTGTAGGTTAATTGGTAATTTGGCTTAATCAAATATTATTAAAAGATAGACTATAGCCTAGCCAAGGCTAAACTTAGGCTATACCAACTTACACCCTAACCTAGTGACCTAGTGTCAAGTGTTTTCATGGTTTTAGATATAATTCTAACTTGGGATACAAGATAATAAGTTGTGGGGGCCTTTGCCCCCCCCCCCCCCCATGACTTATTGAAATTATCATCCATGTTGCCAGCAGGGGGTAAATACCGGTATCGATTATACTCCATAATGGAGACGTTTTTAACCAGCGAGGACGTCCGAGGGAGCTCTGGGAGTGATGGAACTGTGTTTTTTCAATAAATATAGAGTTTTATAGGCTAAATAAGATTAAAATTAAGATAATTATAGGGAATAGGCTCGCACCCTTATTTTTCATGTTTTTTCCTCCTGATTTTGAGAAATGAGTGTTTTCATGGTCTTAGTTATGATTCCAATGTGGGATAAACGATGAGTTGAGGGGGGGCTCATCCTCCCATGAATTATTGAAATCGTCATCTATGTTTGCCAGCAGGGGGTAAATATCGATTATACTGCATAAATAAGGCGTTTGTAAACAGTTAGGATGTCCGAAAGAGCTCTGAGATTGATTAGAATGGGCGTTTTTTCTATTAATATAGAGTTTTGTAAATGTGATCAAAATTATTCTCCCACAGTGGATTATGCATGAGTACAGTTACAGTATAAGGATTCCATAGACCTACATTGTCCCTAATAAATTATGTACTGTATAATAAGGCTGCGAGCCTATTCCCTATAATTATCAGAATTAATTTCCCACACTGGATTATACACGAGTGCAGTATAAGGATTCCATAGACCTGCATTGTCCATAATATATTTATAATAAGGCGGCGAGCCTTTTCTAAATAATTATCGCATTGTTAATGATTTGTTATTGTTTCCTCAGATGCCAGATAGGAGGTGGTTGGAGTGGAGGTGAAAGTTAAAGAGTGAGGTGTGAAACAAACAGACAACAACAACAATGTCTACGCCAGTCACACCTACTGCCACACGCAAGAGAACGTTCCCACAGGTTAATACTTATACTTGTTTCAGTACAGGTATTATACATACAAGTTTAAAGATCGTTTTGTCCACAGAGAATGTGGTTACAGTCTCATGTCCTAAATGTCTTTAGAGAAATAATCACAAATGCATGTGAAATTGTGAATACAGTAAATAAGTTGGGTGAAAAGATGCAAGTCCGTGAAAGTGGAGGGAGTTGCATCAAGGGGCAGACCAAAAAAGATGTGGGATCAGACCTTGTGGTCTGATTTTGAATCGAAAACCTGACAAGTGAGGCAGATCTGGATGTGAGAGTGGAATCGCACTATATGTGAAGCACTTGGTCTTTAGATTTATTTATGTATGTACCGTACTCTACTCGCTAGGAAAATGAAACACGGAACTGCAAGCTTTCATCTGCATTCAAAGACATTTTCTGTAAAGAAAATGTCTTAGAATACAGACAAAAGCTTGTAGTTCTAAGAACATAAGAAAATGAGAGTCTGCAGAAAGCCGATTGGCCCACTTGTGTTTAATTTTCCTAGCGAGTACAAGAAGTATTATCTTTATTAGAAATTATTTATGTATTCTTATGTCAAGTCAACCAAAGTACTGTACCATTATCATTATCATTATGAAAAATTTAGGTACTGTATAGGCCTACAGTATTTACTCATTTCAGATAATAACATATTCCTTGCCAGGTGCCTGACTATTGAAAGCCAAACTGATGCAGTTTTTACCACCAAACACTCCCTGCTGAATAGCAAGGCTAGGGTGGGTGCCCTGATGAATCAGGGACTTAGTGAATAGTTGCCACAGATTGCTAGACCGCGCCGTTCACCAACAGCACTGACATCTGCCAATAACTCACTGGCTGGCCCGAGGCTCGAACCGTCAACCTCACGGTTAGCAGGCGAATGTTCTACCAATCGAGCTACGGCCTGTGGCCAACTACAGTACAGGACTCCCTCACTATCCGATGCCCTGATTTACGATATTATTATAGCTTTTTAGGTGTTTATGTTTGGGTTTTGGCTGTTCCGAGAATGCCCCATAAATTTTAGGGTTCGTATCTATACAATTTTTCTATTTAAGATCGGGTTTTCACGAACGTAACCCAATCGTAAATTGAGGGAGACCTGTATTATCTTGTACAGTACTTTGTTATAGTTTGTCAGAAAAGCATCAGCTGCTGATCAAAGGGTCGGGAGGTCAAACCCACTCTATCAAAATGTTATTGGTAGATGTCAAGCCCGAGCAACTTGACCTAGCAATTCGTGACAAACGCTTAATGTCCATGGAATTACTTCGTCTAGCAAAACAAAAAATAAATAAATAAATAAATAAATAAATAAATAAATAAATAAATAAATACCAATAAGTGAAATGATTATTGTTTTTAGCAAGATCACTGTATTATCCTGTAGTTTATAGGATACCAATAAGTGAAATGATTGTTGTCTTAACCCTTTGGCGCACGATGACTCTATGTGCGTCATTAGGGTATTTTACCCAAAGCGCAAGATGACTATGTGCGTCATTAAACTTAAAAATATTCGACAAAAATTAAGTTTTCGTCTGACGCGCGTCATATTTGGCACATATACTCAGTATTAAGTCTAGTTCAATGGGTACAATTGGCAACCCCCTCAGTTTAACGGTTGACTCACGGCTGGCATGGGAAGAGAGCAGAGTACAGCTCAGTCTGTTTTCGATACTTTCACGTTTATTTGTGTATCTCAGTAACTATTTGGTTTATAGTAATTCTGAAGTTACCAGTGGAATCCTCATAAAATTCTGCTTCCATATATGTAAGCAAATACAAAATGTGGGCAAAATTTTGAGCTAGCGCGAGTTGGAGATAAGGTATTTCTATTTTTTTGTTACAATTCTTATTTCGGAGTGCCCCAATGTGGTTGTTTTGTATTTATTCTATGATTTTACTTGCTTTTCTTCAAGTTCAATCAATAACGAAGCCGATGGTACCTCATTTATCCAAATACAAGGATTTTTTGGTGGATAAAAACGTCACAGAAACAAATTATCGCCAGGCACAAAACTGGCTCTGAGTGAGCTGAGATATAATTAGGGAGTGGGAAAAAACTGGATTGGAAACTATAGGTGCGCCTAAGGGTTAATTATAATGTAAAACTTGCAAAATAAACAAACTAAAACAGGTATGACAATATAAAGACAAAAGACCTTTTCAAAAGCTATCTATCTATGTATCTATATACTCTGGCCTAATCCCCACTTTTACATAGGCTAGGTGAGAAATAACGCCTCCTCTCTTCGCAGGGTCCTAATGGCGGTGAAAACAACGAAGGTACCGGCGGAGGCTGGCTGGGGGCCATCGGAGGTGTGGTGGGGGAGTGGCTGCAGGGCTGGGGGTTACTGGGGGTGTTAGGGAAGAAGGGTGGGGGGAGTGGTAGTGGTAGTATGGGGGGTACTGGACCAGGTGGTATTCGATCAACACCGGCCACACCACCTACACACAGCCACCCGTCTACGCCCTCACATGAAC
>JAGKTK010016884.1:615-20012 GCA_018397895.1 Paralithodes camtschaticus | reverse complement strand
AGGGGGAAATACCTAAGAAAAATTAATATGTACATAATGGTAACAATATAACAGTCATCCACACACTATACGCGGTTTCTTTTCAACTGACGGTAAATTGCAAAGTTCCCATCAAGATCTCTCCGTTATTTTGAAGATTTTGTAGTGATATATGGTGGTAATTATACAAACTTGGTCTTAATATGATGCAGAGACATAGTGGTTTCATATTTTCCCACTAAGTATCGATAAATTAGCGGCTAAGGGATTCAATTTACCGCCAGTTGAAAAGAAGCCCAGTATAGTTCACTTGAGCTACAGAAAATACACATTGCACCGTCCCTCACCAGAATAGTTTTTTTTCTCTTACGCTTTAAAACATATTCTTAATTGCATATGCCTTTTTACAATGCCACGAGTTAGGGTTTTTGTATACATGTATATACTTTAATGCCCGACACATTAGCGCCATCCTTTGTATGCCATCTTCCGAGTATTTTTCATTTTTTTTCTAGCTGCGACCCAACCGCTTCGTTTCCCGTTTGAGAGAGTAGCGGCGAGCATCCAAATCACAAACCCCTACTATAGTCTATTCGCTGTAAGTAGGCGAGAAATCATCACCTCTAACCTCTGTAACTCAAAAATGACTAGAGTAATCAAGCTAATATTTCTACCATTTGGGAAGAGTCAGTCAAGGAATGGATGTGGAAATTTACATCCAATTTGCTCTAGCCCTTTTTTGAGGTACAGAGGATAGAGGTCATGATTTCTCGCCTACTTACAGCGAACAGACTACAGTACTAGCACTATCCTCGGGGACTTGAATAATGGTTGCCTACTGTTTTGAACCTGCATTGAACTAAAAAAAGGTATTACAAGTTTATTATTATATCCCAGATGCTTCAGAATTTGGCTATCAAGATTCAAAGTCAGTGAGAAGAGCTCAAAGACTTTAAATTCTTGTCATACAGTAGGGGTCAGTTAGAAGAAAAACACTACCATCGATAACATTATAACCAATTAGCATAGACTAAAGAAACACTGGTTCTGTCTTGGTGGCTCAAATCCCTAGCAATCAGTTACATGAATGACAAAAGAAAGGACTCTGTTATTATTACTTATTGGCCTCTCAAGAGAATGGTTACATAATGTGTAAAGTTTCAAGAGAGAGTTAAGTTTTGGCTCGAACATTCCTTGATTTTGGCTCTGTCACTCGTTCAACTCTGAGGGAGGCACTCGTTACAGGCAGTTTTGCCTTTTGTCTCCCTCATTCACATAGAAGAAAAAAGAAGTTAAATCTGCTTAATAATGAGTCATGAAAATTTACCTCTGGCATCCTACTGTAAATTGCCAAAACCTGACCAAGCAGGTTGCTTAACAAGGTATGTTTAGGCTTGACAAAACTGCTGGAAAGTTAGAAATTGGTTTCTAGAGCCCTAAGGTTAAGAAATTATATTTAATTTAGCCACAAAAATTGAAGCAATGTGTTTATGTACACTCGGTCAAAGAAGTATCTGCACCCCTACGCTGATCATCTAGTGTGTACAGCTCGGTAGGGTTGGCAACTTAGCCTGCAACTATATCCATGTGTCAGAGACGATCTTCTCTGACACATGGATATAGTTGCAGGCAGAGGTGCCAACCCTATCAAGCGGGCGGGTGCCCGACCCCGAAAGGGGTTGAAATAGGGGAGCTATCCCCCGCCAAAGGCGGCTTTCTAGGGCCTTTCCTAGCTGATGCTGAGAGGCACAGGGCCCTGGGTGGGGCTTTGGTTTCCCGGGCGTTTCTGCACCCTCCTCAGCTCCCCGCCATGGAGTGGCTTCGGTCTGTGGGGGCGCTCGGTTATGGCCTTGGAATTGCTCGGGGCCTTGGGGCTGTTCGGCCAGGCAGCTTGGGGAACAACAACAACAACAACAACAACAACCCTATCAAGCTGTACACACCAGATGATCAGCGTAGGGGTGCAGATACTTCTTTGACCGAGTGTACAGAGCCAATGCTCTTTTTCTTCACTTGTTTATGGCAGTGTTGAGCTTGAAACTGACACCATCTGCAATGTTGAAGGGAAGACTGCAAGCTCTGGCACTTCACTCAGGGAAGCATTAAGCAGTCCTTCCTCAGACCCAACAATATAAAATTCAAATCTTACACTAAACCTTTTTCCTGTTGTACAAAAATTGCAAACTGTACAATTGTTAACCTTTACACGGTGGGTCCGGCCTTCCGTGTACAGTACAGTACTGTACTTTATTATTTTACAAGTTTATGACGAACCTTAAGGGGAGTGACCTGCTTTTTTTGTATTTCTCTCCTTTCCTCTCTTTCTCTGGCTTGTATCCATTTGGCCCCATTCAGCCTACTCTTTTAAGACGACACCTGGATAGGGATAAACGTCTTAAAACAGTAGGCTGAATGGGGCCGAATGGATACAAGCCAGAGAAATAGAAAAGAAGAGAAAAAAGCAGGTGACCCCCCTTAATCTGATTTACAGGGCTGGTGGTACCGGATATTTACTATTATTATTATTTACATGTATCCCGTAAAAAAACAGTAGAAGGCTCATCATCACTCGGTTCATTATTTTTGCTGAGGAGTATTTGTAATCTTTAGCACAATTTTAATATCAAGCAAGTAAAAAAAAAAAAAAAAACCCGGCCTGAATACATACAACTAAAAAAAATAAAAAAAAATATGTAAAAATAAAAACCAGCCGGAATACATACAACTAAAATAAAAAACTATAAACAAATAAAAAACCGCCTGAATACATACAACTAATTGGCAAAATCATTTATCATCAAGTGTCTGGAGTACTGGGCGATTTGGTAACTTCTGCAAAGTCATATCTTGCTCATACTCAATTTGCTTAACCCCTTGAGTACCAGCGACGTGTGTAATATTATATTCTAGCTATATTTAGAAGATTTTATGCAGCTTAAGAAGGATCTGTGGTAATCAAAAGGGTTCATTGAGATAGTTCCAAGCTTTATAGTTACTGCTAGAGATCCTTCCTAAACTGAATAAAATCATGTAATAGGTGCCAGAATACAATGAAAAGAACATCACCGGTACAGTACGGCTTAAAGTATGATCCCTTTGGAGATTTAGGAAATCCAGCTTTACTCAATTATGCAGCACTTGTAAATTATATATTTTGCTTTACAAAATCTTAAGTACTTGTAGGAATGTTCTGACAATACTGTGGAATGTATATTTACCCTTTCACGCACGTGTGGATGCGATCGCGTCCTTAAGGGATACTTTAAACCTTTGTGACCATCAGGGGTGTTTAGAAACCTTTAGTTTAATTATTTCAACCTCTACAGTTGTCTTTGAGTGAGTTGTGGGCAGAAAATTAATTTTGGAGAGGTAATTATGAGAGCAAGATAATTCTATTTTGAATACTAAACGGCAACCCCCGGACCTGAAAGGGTTAAGAGTTCAAAGCTGTCCTTTTCAGACTTTTAATATCACTCATAAACTCCTCAGTATTTATACAATGAAAATAATATAACTTTAATAGAACTCCTCATGATGAATACAAAGGCTGCATATTAAATTCCTTCCAACGTCCTCAAGGGGTGATACATCAACAATACAGAATGAGTAAATAATGGAATGACATATTTAAACCTCGTAAAAATGAAAACCCTGCTCCAATCACCATCAATACCTAGACTGTTTGTAGCAAAATAGTTCAGTTTAAAGGCTCGTTGCAACATTACGAAGACCTTTTCTTTGTATACATTTTATACAACAGCGATAGAGAAAGAATTTGTGGAAGTCCTCTTTAAAAAGCGAAGGCATGTTGTGTGACCGGCAACCAGGTTTGGAAAAAAAAGGAATTGTTTGGCCAGTCAGGAGATACCCATAGTTTACAATACACTATTTACATCAACCTCCACAAACTTCCAGTCATAAAGTCTAATTGGCCAAGCAGAATGTACAGTCCCCACTCAAAATTCTCTGCCAGGCACACTCGGTCATGTGGTAAAACTGTAGATGAACAAATGCTGAGTTTAAGGTCTACTCTGCTTTGTTGACAACCAATTAACCCTCTCACGTTCTTGATGCAATTTTGAGCCTATTAGGGATACTTTAAAGCCTTTGTTACCACCAGGGGTATTTAAAAACCTTTAGTTTAATTACTTTAACCTCTGCAGTTGTCTTTGAGTTAGCTGTGGGCAGAAAACTAATTTTGGAGAGGTAATTATAAGAGTGAGAGAACTCTATTTCTTATTGCTAATCTGGCAACCTCTGCGTCATATGGTCGTGAGAGGGTTAATAATAATAATAATAAATAATAAAATCTGGTATGTAGTCCTCAGCAGTAGTTGTCCACATCAGCAGATTCAATAGCACTCCCATTACATACTTATGCAAAGTTATTTTACCTTTATCTTGTATCGTCCCCGTTTTGGTTTGTTTAGTTTGCAAGTTTTTCATTTTAAGTTAGTCTATAGTCTTCATAATGAACCAAATAACCAGATTATCAGAAAACACCTGGCAGAGGACTTTTGACCGGGACCGTACACGATAATATCTGGGTGACACGGCTCTCCGCCCCAAACTATTAAACCTAGCGTCACAGCACTCTGCAGTCAAAGAAATTCCCTGCTACTTCCTTTGTTTATATCGGACCCTGAGGGGAGTGGGACATCTGGACATTTTAAGGACACGACACCACGGGCAGGCCACACGAGGACATCTGGCGGACAGACCGTTAGTTAAGTTGGATCTACACGGAGGCTTTTTCCCGCAACTTTTGATCTACCACTTTTTCTGGTAACATTTTGCGACTATTTTGCACTGGTATCAGAAACTATACTCTGTTTCTTTTCTACTGATGGTAAATTGCAAAGTTCCCATCAAGATTTCTCAGTTATTTTGAAGTTTGTGTAGTGAAATATGGTGATAGTTATATAAACTTGGTCTTCATATGATGCAGAGACTTGGTAGATTCATATTTTTCCATTAAGTATACAGAAATTAGCAGCTAAGGGATTTAATTTACCGTCAGCTGAAAAGAAACCGAGTATAGACTGAAGGGAGATTATTATTGGTGTCCAAATTCTTCCACAAGTATTATTCACAAGCTGCCTGATCAGAGTTGCCGATAAAAGCTGCAGGAAAATTATCTCGGGTAAATCTGCCTTTAGAGGGACATGAGGGCAGGAAAGAGACAGGGCGGTAAGGGTGTGGGTTTGCTTGGGGTTATATCGCCCGTTTTCATTTTGGTTCAACGGAGTATCCTTGATCTTTCATCACGTCTTGAGCACATGTCGTTTTTCACATTGAATCCAGCACACGCACTACTCAGCACGACTTGAGTTTATTTTGCAACAGCACGATTTGAGTTTACATCATACTGTAGAATTTTGTGTTTTGGCAGTGAGTATTGTAGGGATAAAGCAATTGAATTATAACTTTTTTAGGGATTGCCTACAGATTGAATTATATCCAATAAAATTTCTATACAGTCTATATTTAAAAAAATGTTCAGATTGCTTACTGACTGATTATTATCCGATAAAAGTTCTATACAGTATATATATATATATTTTATTTTACATAATTATACTCTACTGACTGATATAAAGTAGTGTAACCATCCCTCAACTGTAGTGTATATAACCTTGTACTAAAGTAAAGTTGTGTATGTCATGAAGCACATAGCCGCTGTAATGAAGGAAGGTTTGAGGGAGGATAAATGCGTACATGTGTCTGTATTGGCCCAGTAATTTTAAGGGGACAGTGATTATTCTGTTGAGTCTATTTATTTATATACTGTACAGTATTTATATATTTTTTGGTTTCCTCGCTAAATCTTCATCGAGCTTTAAAAAAACACTCCCTAGACCCATTTCCCCTTAACTGACTGAATTCTTATAAAAAATGATATTTATCCACTGCCAGACCAGATTTGCCAATATAAAAGTTAAGAGAAATAGCGTTTGTGTGATATCTGGTATACACTGCATCTTTTATCAACTCTTCTCTAGGATAATATTAATTCTGGGGTGAAATGATGAAATGGACAGACCTTAATCAAGCGAGTATTTATAGAGGATCGACAAACTCCTCCTCTCTATATTCAAGGCTTTGAAACCTCTTCCCTGTCGACTTCTATAAGTGCACCTACATAATCATATACATACTGTATTTACTTATGTATATATAATAAATAAATATTGCATTCTGTATGGGATCCATATGCATTAATGCTTATACGTACAAACATATGCATACACTTATAATCCAGGCTTATGCTAAGAAATAATTCAAGTGGCACTAGTCTTCTACAGGACTCAATTCTATCCAGACACTCAAATAATTTCCGTGCACACATCATCTCTCCTCCCTCCGTCAAAATTATCTCTCTCTCCTGTGTGTTTTCTCAGTGCACTACAGTCTGTTTACTATAAGTAGGCCAAGATCTGCTCTCCCTTTGCTGCTGATTTGTTGATATTTAAAGACCAAATGAAGCAAGTACAGTACTATAACTACCCATCTTTTCAATATAGATTTTAATAATTACTAGCGTATTATGTTTACTCGTCTTCCATCACCGTATTTAAGTTGGGACAAAGCCAATTCTTGGCCAACTAATAGTGAACAGTGCATAGTTTCCTTCAGCACTTCATTCCAACGAGATGCTTAGAAAATTTCTGCAAACACATCTTTTCCCTACGTTTATTAAACTTCTCTCTTTTTCTCACAGCCATACTCAGACAGGGAGGCAGGATGCGATACCCTCAATCCTCCCTTATATGCCGCAAGGGAAGGGGAGGGCAGGGAGGTTAAGAGAGAGGAAGAAGAGAAGAAGGTAGGGAGGGAACAAGTGAGGGAAGGAAGAGAAGGGAAGGGAAGGGAAGGGGAGGGAGAGGAGGGCGGAGGGGAGGTGGGGAAGCAGGGATGATGGGTGATAGGGAGAGAAGGAGGGAACTAGGGAGGGCAGGAGAGGGAGAGGAGGTAGGGAGGGAGGTGGGGAAGCAGGGATGATGGGTGGTAGTAGGGAGAGGAGGGAACTAGGGAGGGAAGGAGAGAAAGATCCAAGCAAAGGAGACATGAGGACCATTATACACACTCGGAAAGTAAATTGTCTCTTGATGAACGTCCATAAATTTTCTTCTCACTGGATAAATTTGTGCTACACTGTTGCTAGACTGAGGTAAGATTACTATATTTATCAAGAGTGTTTTGTGAGCTCTGGAGACTAGGTAGAAGTGGCAGCAGCAGGAAAGACTAAAAGGAAGTGATCCAAGCCACGCAGATTAATTCCCCTACGGATCAAGTTTACATAACGGCAAGTCACTAAGGGCCGCGTCACACGGACAACTTCTCCCGGGTTTTTTCAACCCTGCTACCGATTCTGGCAATCACTTTTCACCATATTTTCACTTATCATACTTTCAATTACCCAATTTATGTATGGTTGTTATCAACTTCAAATACTACAGTGAATTAAACACTCTGTCTCACTGATAATCAGTGTTTTAGTCCAAGAATCACATGCTAAAATTGGATATTGGGTAGTAAAAGCACTGGAAACTTGCCCGTGTGACACAGCCGTATGTACTCTTATAGCTTCCTCCCTACTTCACTACTGTATTAATTAACCCTCTCAGTATCAAGACACAATCTTCTATTTCAATATGGCTATAATTATAAAATGTTATTCATTTGAGGAAGAAACCGTTGGAGTTGTGGTTGTTCCCTAGGCTGCCTGGCTGAACAGCCTCGAGTCCCTATAAGGAACTGTGGGAATTTAAATGATTTATTGATTGGTGGAAGAAAGAACGATAGTCGGTAGACTGAGGAATACCTCAAGGTTAAGGGACTTGACAGGAACGCTGCCGAGGATCGTGCAGTGCGGTAAACAGCAAGCAGATTACCAAGCCAGTGCAAGCCATAGGAAGTGCCAAACAACCAATCGTCATTCCTTTGATTCTCAGAGACCTTTCTTTAGCTGAATAAAACAATGCAATTAGACATAAGTTCTTTTGTCTTTATACTGTGTCGTCCCAGTTTTGGTTTGTTTATTTTGCAAGTGTACGTTACATTAAAATTCCCAGAGATCTTTCTTTAGCTGAATAAAACAATGCAATTAGTCATAATTAAAGCCAAGTGATGCCAAAATACTGAAGGGGTTAAAGATATGACCACCTGATTTAATGCCTACAGGCAACTATAAATATTAAAAGTTCATCTTATGTCATTAAAGAATTTCTATACAAAACGTCATGAAACACATCATAATGCACATTTTAAAGTACTGTATAATCAAATTTACACAAGCTTTCAGATTAATAAATATTTATCTTCATCAATACCCATTTCACACAAAATTATATTTTTATTGACATTTTCTACAAATTTTCTCCATTAAAAAATATTCAAACATTTAGATACCATCAAAAACATCAAAGAAATTTCAGAGTTGAGGTAAACTGGTGACACATCATCCGGCAGCCGGAAGCAGAGAAAATAGGAAACGGAGGCTGCAAACAAGAAGGGAAGGATGGGAGGCGGGTTTGTCATGTGTAGAGCAAGGGAGGGTAACCAAATATGATCCCTTACAATACAATAGGGCCATCATCATTGTACTCTGGCTGCCAGTAGATATTATACGGCATGGGAAAACCTATGGGGATAAGAGAGGTTATAACGATCTGAATTAACCATCTTAACTGACACAGGTTCTTCCTAAACTACATAAAATCGACTGGTGATAGACAGAATACAATGGAAAAAAGGCATGATCGTACCACAAGGGCTAAAAACAACTCATAACTGCACACTGGGGGAAGGGTATTGAGGAACCTCTGCTTTCGTGGGAACTTAACATTTCTTGTGCATGAAACTCGGCAGTGACATCAACAACTATACAGCGCCGCTCCCTCCAGTCTTACTGAGTGAAGCGGGCGTCACACCACCAGTTTTATTGAAGAATTATATCCGGTCCTCTGAATCAAAGTCATAATTTACTGTGGTGCAATCAGTGTTATCGTCAAATTGTATACGATCCATTGAGAGCAGAAATTTAACTTGGTGGAATAAATTTTACATGAACCTTTTTTGCTGTTTCATAATGAAGACTTGATTCTAGAATTTGGTAGCCAGTAATATAAAAACTCAAGTAGAACTAATAATAAGAAGCACACATCCCTCAAATTCATCGGATACCTTGTTGCGGATACAAGACTCCAATAATTCAAATTCGTGGATAAACAAGTTGGCGTGACCCGAGCCTCCACCTCCCCCTCATCACACGCTGCCTGAGGACTGGGAAGGAGTGGTTTATTATTAGAGAGTTCAATATATATGAGGTTTGTGAGGTTCATATACTTGGAGCTATAATGATGGGGTTCCCGTCTCATCGCCTCCAGAACGCGGGGAGATGATAGTATGATACAGACGTGTCGTCCGGGAGTTTTCAGGCACTCGGGTAGGTTGTCCACACATAATATTTGCATCACACAAATCATCCATGTGCTTGTATGTAGCTTTTACGCCCCAACCGAGAATCCAAACCGTGCACTCGGCAAGAAAGCGAACTGAATCTGTGCACTCTCATATAGCATGCACTGGTTTGATTCCTGATAAGAGGTTACTTTTATATAATCTACGCCCTGACCAAGAATCAAAATCATGCAATTTACAAGAAAGCGGACTGAAACTAGTGTGCACGGGATTGATTCCTAATAAGGGGTACATTTATATTCACTTTAAGTAATATCGAAGGGCTCTTTACCAACCCCTCCTCACAGCAAACACCAGGCACTACCTCGAGATACACAAAATGATTCTGTAGATACAAAACGGTCATCTGAGTATTGCATCTGTACACTGGAAAATGAGTCCGTTGATACAAAAAACAGTCATCTGATCATTGCATCTTCATAGCTGCATTAGCCTTCGTCAGGCACCACTCACGGCAAATAAAAACATCCGCTTTTGTTGCATATTTCTAGTGGCAGTAAATTTCACCGAGCAGCCATATGTTAAAACACCTTCATACAAGCAGCAAGATGTTCAGTCAAGAAATATCACCATGTCAAATCAGTGGCTCAGTTTCTCCACATCATTTTACCGTTGATTCATGGAATTCACTTACCCACCACATAGATTTACCAGATTTCACTACATTTTTTCACGATATCACCCCTCCACCCCCAAGACCTCAGCCCAATGTCCGAGATCCCCACATTTGACACCTCAGCTTCTCTTAGAAACGGGAGGCTGGTGGCGGAGGGGTGGATTTTGGTTTATACTTGGTCCACTTGGTTGGGAATGGTGGTATTTGTGGTGGTAGTGGTGGTGACGGAGGTGGCACTGGGAATGGTGGTGGTGGTGGTGGTGGTGGTGGTGGTGATGGTGGTGGTGGTAATGAAGGGTAAACATTTACACTTACACTCCTCTTGATATAAGTTATCGCCTGTAAAAAAAAAGATACGATTAATATAGGTAAATCAAAACTGCCTCATGCTAACAATATAAATTAAGATATAAATTAAGATATAAATATAGTATAAAATATATCTTATTTAAATTTGCAATCACAAACCGCACAAGCTTGTTGAAATCTCCCTGCTACATACTGTATTATCAAATGGAGATTACACAAATACATGTGATGAATATATACTGTATACTAAGATTTAATATTGCTAAATGTGACTTTTATGTGCATATTATAAGTTTGTTATTTTCAAGGTTTAATTTCCGATAAATTTAAAACCATTTTTCCACATATAGATTTTGTTTAGTGTGTCGTCGTTTAGACAGTTTTCAAATTTAATGAGTTTGCTATATCAATTTGAACAGTAACTTTTGAGTAGGTTTTCAAGTTTTATATTTCAATTTTAACTTTTCCACACACAAAACCTACTAACCTATTCATCAGCTCCTCATAAAAGGTCTTCTTCACACTTGGGGATGTCAAATATCTCAGCGAAGAGTGGGGGTAACTTAAGGCGTGACCAGTTGGCCCTGAACCAGTTGAGGTGGTGGTTATGGCGCGCCCCGATCTGCCGCAGCTCAGGCATCTTCATCACAACGTTGGGGAACAGGTGAGTCTCACTCGCGTGGTTCCGACCCAGCTGTAAAAGAAAGATGGATAATAAGACCATGAATCATCTTGTAAATGCTGTCAAGAAAAAACAAAATATTATGTTTCTGAAGAATCTTTAACCCTTTGATGAGGCAATTATAATGTGAAACTTGCAAAATAAACAAACCAAAACAGGGACGACACAATAAACAGGCAAAAGAACTTATAAAAGTCGCCACTTTAATAACATATAATTTTGAAATACTTTTTATGTACATATGTAGTAAAGACAAGTGTTGGAGCAGCCTACCTTTATTTACCCACCTTCAAGAGTTAGTTTATAGTTTTATGGTAAATAAATAGTTTGAATTATCTTCTTCTACCTCTACAGCAAATATGTAAACACTTTAATTTACTTTTAACTCATGCCAACCAGATGGCTGACCTAGCGGGCAAATTGAGTCTTCACCCTCTGACTAAGACACTTCTTTCCTAATGTGACTAAAATTGTTTGTTAGTGAAAATAAAATAAAAATTGAAAGACTTAATAAGATGTCAAGACAATAGGATAAAATTATCCTTACGAGGTTTCAGCATTAATCAATATCTTGCTTACATTTAAAGCTCCCATGGTTTAGACTCGACTATCAAAATAAAAAAGGGGGAAAATTGTCATCATGTATTGTCATACAGATATAGTTAGCAATTAAAATAGTTCTTGAAGACTGTTTGCAACATAACAGAAAGCAATAATACATACTGATGAGGCCAGAATTATATGAGAGAATGAAGAGGGTTAACAACTTCAAAAACCAGAGGACATCTTTTATATTCTAGCTATCAACAGACTATTTTATTGAGCAAAAAGCTAAACTCTCTGAATCAAAGTGAGTGAAGTGTACCTGGACCCTGAGCGCTTCAATGATCTTGTCCTGGTGGTGTTCGATGGCCTTGGTGTCGGTAATGGCGGGGCGGTCGGCAGTGAGCAGCACCACCGCGGTAAACAGTGCCAACTCTGTATCGTTCAGGTTCAGGTTGTTGAACGTCACCGCAAAATTGAACAGAGCGCCCACGAACTCTTGCTGTAAGGAGAAAGGAGAAGATAAGTTTTGGAAATCTCTTACATGGCACCCACACATTTTTGCTACAGATGGAAGAAAATAGAATATTAATCTTAACTTTTAAGTGCAATAATGATACATCTTCTCAAAACAATAAAATATTCCCTAACATAAATTTTAAGATGATATTTAATTAATTATGCATAATGTACATAAATTTAAAGACAGAGTGTTCCACACAAGGTGCTGTTTCAGTCTCATGTCCTAATGGTGAGCGTTCCAGGCAGCCCTGTTCAGAGCTGCCTCACTTGTCAGGTTTTTTAAATTTGAGATCAGAACACAATAGTCTGATCCCAAGTCCTTCTAGGTCTACCCCTTGGTGTAGCTCCCTCTACATTCATATTTTTCCCCCAGTTTAGTTCATCCATCCTTTCTACATGTCCATGCCTTCTTGTATACATCCTATCACTGACACTCTGGATACCTAACCGTCTCCTCAGCTCTCCACTTTATATCTTATCTTGCAGTTTGGCTTCACACATCACATCAAACGTTAAATAAATCAGTTAGCAAATAATTGATAAATATAGACAAACACACCCAAATCCTCCAAACACTCACATCAAACATGAGCTCCATCTGTGCGCGAGTTACGTATGATCCGTCGCTGAAGGTGAGCGTGTGGTCGAGGGCGCTGACCAATCGGGACACCTGCGTCAACCACACCTCCACGAACCCAACCTTTATCAGGATCAGCTGGTCGTCTTGGGAGAGCTCGCTAAACCCTGAAAAAACAGTATCATTTACAAACTTGATAATTGTACTGCAGATCCCAAACACAACAACATCATCATAATACATTCAGATATACAGTACAGTGATTTGAGTGTCACACATTCTCAATTAGTCTAGTTACAGTACTTAGAAGATTGAATGTGCAACCAACTGAATGGCATACAATAATGCACACCAGAACATCAGCATACTTGGTGTTATGGCCTTGGACTTGCTCGGGACCTTGGGGCTGTTCGGTCAGACATCCTGGGGAACAACAACAAAGTAGCCAGGAGGGGAGGCTATTTTGCCATCCCCATCCTTTAGCAAAAGTTCCCAGAAGACAGAAAGTGTCAGAGTTGATAGTTATTACAACTCTATGCTGGTGGATTACTCAATTGATTTCAAGTTCAATTTTGTGTACTGTATGTACAGTATATAAATAAATAAATAAACTTAATTTGGCTCCCACACTTTTTCGACTTTGGGGGAGGCACTTGTTGCAGGCAGCTTTGTTTTTTGTCTCCTTCATACACATAGAACAAATAAATTAAACTTGACACCCCTGACTGACCTGGCACTCGCTTGCCAAACTCTACAACAAACAAGTAAATCAAACTTGACACCCCCGACTGACCTGGGACTCGCTTGGCAAACTCTACAACGAACAAATAAATATAAGTGAGCACCCGACTGACCTGGCACTCACTTGGCAAACTCTACAACAAACAAATAAATATAACTTCACACCCCCGACTAACCTGGTACTCGCTTGGCAAACTCTACAACGAACAAATAAATCAAACTTGACACCCCGACTAACCTGGTACTCGCTTGGCAAACTCTACGACGCGCTGTATGGAAGGGGTCATGTAGACGGAGAAGGACTGCCACATGCTGAT
This sequence comes from Paralithodes camtschaticus, assembly GCA_018397895.1. Lineage (NCBI taxonomy): Eukaryota > Metazoa > Arthropoda > Malacostraca > Decapoda > Lithodidae > Paralithodes > Paralithodes camtschaticus. The sequence continues at coordinate 6,243 of JAGKTK010016884.1, read as the reverse complement.
CTTCTGTTGCTCCAGGGCATCCACTGTGGAGGACGCCACCTCTGGGTCGCTGTTCCCTTCACACGTGCTCTGTCGGAGGAATAAAAGCTGTTAAGTGGGGATGGGCGTATTTATTTGCTCATTTATGAATCTTTTTATTAAATGCAAAGGAGATGGTGGGCTGAAATGGTGCCAAAGAGTACATATTATAAAAAAAGGCATCTGAGGTGTAATAACTTGTACCCAAAGCAAATGAAAAATCTAAAAGAAGGCATTTGATAATAAGGAGTAGGAAAATGAATAAATAGAGACAAATTATGGGTTTGGTCAAAAGTATAAGTGACTTTCTGATGAGCACAAATGTGTCAACAAATGGTAAGGAAAATAGTCCACTGAAGTAAAAAATAAATAAAGCATACTTACAAATATAACAGGCTTCCTGACGAGCGCCCTGGTCTTCTCCTCGGTGTAAGCACAGTTGGCATGGTGGGCCTGAGAGATGGTGAGGATGATGTCGTATATAGCCAGCTGTTTGTTCTCCACCTCCCGGGACACCACTTCTCCGCCACTCCCATCACCGCGGCCGTCACCGTCCCGCTCTCGAGACCGCTTCGGCACTCGACCGTACCTCACAGCTGCCGGAGATCAGGTTATGTTAGACTTTTTACTTTGATAGCTACTGTACTGTACACTCAAAGAAAAAAAAATCTTTACACTAACTCTCTAAACATTCTGGAAGTGGGTCGAAATCTTGTGATAATACCTCACAGTCGTATGTTTCACCCGATTCATTCCGTTCACACAAGATTATATACAGTTCACCAGTGTAAAGATTGTTTTTCCCTCGAGTGTACATGCATACATACTTACAAACATGCCTTCCACTGGAAGGAAATGCAGGAGATTGCAATAACATGATTACAAATAAACAATAAATAAAAGTACTTTCTATTCATCAAATTCAAGTTAAAACATTTCTTCTCCTGACAGTAAGGAACGGCCATGGGAAATGCCTCCAGGCTATGTTGTCTACACATAAAAATAACAGAGAAAAATGAAAGGGAGAAAGGCAATTGGAGAACTTGATTGTACTCTGAAAGGAAGAATGGTTAGTCAAGAAGTGGAAAAGTCACTGAGAAACAGTGTGTTGCTCCCAACACTTTCGTATGGAAGTGAGACATGGACAGCAAGTGACGAGGACCTCTCCAAACTGAGAGCTGTGGAGATTAGCTTTTTCAAAATGGCAGCTGGTGTGAATAAGCTAGATGGACCAAGTAATAGGGAAGTGTATGAGTCTTTTGGAAATTGGAATGGAAGAGCAAGATTTGAGCATTGAATGTGGAGTGGTTGAGTGGATAAAGAGAAGTACAGTACTTTGAAGTGGTACGATCATGTTCAGAGAATGGATGAAGACAATGCCAAGAAAGATACACGGGAGTCAGGTGAGTGAAGCAGCTAGTACTGGAAGACCACCTATGGTACCGTATGAGAAAGTGGAAAAATATATTGAGGAAAAACTCCCAAGTAGTGGAAGGGGCATTGTGGCACAGGCAAAGGAAGCATGTCATGACAAAGTAGCCTGGAGGCATTTCTGTCATGGCCATCCTTTAGGCGTTGGAGATGATGTTGATGATGATATCCTCCTTAAGGTTAAAGGAGCATATTTGGAAGTAGTAGCCTGAAGGTGTTTCTGCCATGTCATAAAACCATCAATAATTTAAACTATTGAAATTTATAGTAAATTGTAAATATGTATAAGAGATTAAATAAAACCACTAACAGTTGAAATCAGCTAATTTATACAAAAGTTCATACTCAAAGAAAGATAAATAAATTGCATAAGTTTTAAATACTATCTGATAATTAGGGGGAAAATGACACTCACAATATCTAATTCGTAGACAATAAAGCTAAACAATACAACTTAAATGTTAAAACTCGATTCGTAGACAATAAAGCTAAACAATACAACTTAAATGTTAAAACTCTCTTCAATCAACAAGACTTTAGCAACTCACAATCTCTGGACATGCCCACCGCGAGGCACTTCTTGAAGCGACAATACTGGCACCGATTTCTGTTGAGCCGAATGACCAGGCACTTGCCGTCTCGCAGGCACCGGTACTCTATCTGCTTCTGAATGCTTCGCCGGAAGAAACCCTAGTGAAAGACAAATTTGCTTAGATTATATAGAGCTCTAAGGAGGAGGTTCACTAAGGATATTATTATATACAAAGGTTGAAAACATATTATTACATTTTTCCCATCTATCATTTGGGAGTAAATTTGAGGGGCATAGCCTACAATAAAATGTTGTTTGCTGCAGGGCTTGCCTCTGTATCTTTGCGCTTCGGAGCCTGAGGTGGGTGATTTATCCAGTTTAGTACACAAGGGCTACTGTATTATCCACTTCACCACTGCATACCTCCTCAAATGGAACATCAATGATCTACATACTCAAGATTCCTATTAACAGCTAGGTGAACAGAGGCATAGAGTGGGAGACTGCCATTCTATATCTAATGATAATGTCGGACTGGTTGGGTATCCTGACCAGGATTCGAGCCCACTCATCCAGGTATATGTCAGAGACTTGGGCACCGTAACCACTCGGCCAACTCGGCCATGAGCGGATGGCCGAGTGGTTACGGTGCCCAACTCTCTGACATATACCAGAGTGAGTGGGTTCGAACTTCGAATCCTGGTCAGGATACCTCTCTCCCAAACTGACATTCCACCTTGCTCTGTCCCTCTCTCTTCCTCCATGCAATTTATATTTCCTCATCCCCTAGTATTTTAGTCCCTCCTCTCATCACTTATGTAGTTAACATCCCATTGATTTGCCAGTCTCAGAGAACATTCTCCAGCGGTGCCATTCTTATCCCTAGTATTCTCTTAATACAGTAAAAGTCCTTTAATCAGACGACCGATGATTCGAATCTCCCAATAGTCCGAATTTTTCAATTTGAGGCCAAATCCGAATTCACCCGATGGTCCGAATTTCAAGAAGTCCCAAAGTCCCCTTTTTGAGGCATTAGTCCACTCAAATGACACATAATGGAGCACACACATATCATATGTTCATGAATTCACTTTAAAAGTTTACCATTGTCATTGTAGCCTATTACCTACTTCAAAACATTCAGATTAATGGTCAAAGGAAGCTACTGATATAAACGTAAACACCACATCGTCTGCTAGAGTTTGTTTTGCTCTTGAACGCATCCTTGGGACGCTCCGATGCGCTACTGGCTTGCACCGCATTTTCTGCAAGCGCATTCAGTCTTGAGCTTGAAAACGCACCTTTGGACGTTCCGATACGCTACTATTTATAGTTCAGTGATCGGAGCGTCCCAAGGGTGCTTTCAAGACAACAAGACAAGGATGCTTTCAATACAATATAATATAACAGAGCACGTCACAAAAGGAAAATCACAAAAGGAAAATTACAAGAACCTCTCAGGGAAGTGCCTTTGTTAAGGCATTACTTCCCGAACCACATCTGATCTTCAAGAGCAAGACAAACTCGCTAGTAGACGGAAGAAGAAGAAGACGACAATGCGGACATATGGTGTTTACGTTTATATCAGCAGATTCCTTTGACCATTAATCTGAATGTTTTGAAGTAGGTAATAGGCTACAATGACAATGGTAAACTTTTGAAGTGATTTCATGAACATATGATATGTGTGTGTGCACCATTGTGTCGTTTGGGTGGCCTAATGCCTCAATGTTTTCGTCATACACAGGTTCATAGGGGTAAAGTCCGATAATCCGAAAAATCCACTACTCCGAACGAGGGCCGGTCCGCTGCCCTTCGGATTAACGGAAGTTTACTGTACCCTAAATTGCCTAAAGCTATCTTATACCACTCATTCAGAAGACTACACTAGTGCATTTAAGTTGTGGCAGTTTATTCAGTAAAATAAGATAAATGAAGATCTCTCCCTTATCCCCTACCTTGATGGCAAGGAGGTAGCATTCGGGCATACCGCCCTCCTTGTTTACACTACGCGGACGCTCGCGATCATGTTCCCGTCTATTTTGACTGCCGTGGGATACAATAATAGGGTCTCACCCCCCCATGACGCAAGCGATCGACCTATGTAAACATGACGACCATACGCCCGGATGCTACATCCTTCCCGATATCTCCCTCATCCCCTATCTTGATTCAGTAAAATAAGATTAATGAACATCTCTCCCTTGTCCCCTCTTACCTTAATTCAGTAAAATATGATAAATGGCGATCTCTCCGTACCTTGCATCCCTCGCATGACGTGACGCCATAGTGGTAACCTGAGGCCTTGTCCCCACACACTTTACAGGGCACAAAGTTCTTGCTGGTGGGGGCCGCGGTGGTGGGAGAAGAGTTGCTGTCCGCCGCCTGGTAGCTCTGTTCTGTGGACAATAACAACACACGTTAGATTTACATACCTAGGTTCGAATCCTTGGCGTACCACATACGGTATATTAATTAGTTTCATTGATTTCATTGATTAGGTTTATTTGTAAGATTCGAGTCCTTGGAGTACCACATATATTCATTAGTTTCATTGATTTCATTAATTAGGGTTATTTGTAATTTAATTGGTGGGTTGGTGAATAAATACGAATTATAGTTAATTCGTTGTAAGTAGGCCAGAAATCGATACTTCTAACCTCTGCAAATAAAAAAAGGGCTTGAACAAATGGGCTGTACATTTCCACCCCCACACCCTGGTTGACTCTTCCCAAATTATAGGATTATTTGCTTGATTACTCTAGTCGTTTTTTAGTTTTAGAGGTTAGTGGATAAGATTTTTGGCAAAACTATAATGAACAGACTACGGTAATTTACCCATAGCTTACATACATTTGGGGAGATTATATGGATATTATGAACGTATTCTTGTATGTATGTATGTATGTATGTATGTATGTATGTATGTATGTATGTATATGCTCAGGCCCAATCTCCACTTTTCCTCTTTTTCTTTTTCTTTTCTATTTTACTCTATTTTTTTATTTGTTGTTGTTGTTTTTTTCTTGGGGGTGGCCGACTCAAGTATAGGAAACGTATTCTTAATAATTGTAATATACGAGAACCATCACACATACGTACAGTCTCGGTTAGTAATGCTGATACATATAGGCTACTGTATACACAAGTACATACATATATACACTAATACACAACAGATTACACTCACACGAAAAATAGAACATCAACATCAACATACACAATTACATACATACATACACGAATACATAACAGATTACACTCACACGAACAAAAAAACCACACACACAATTACATACATAGCCTACACACACGAATACAACAGATTACACTTACACGAAAAAAACCATACATAATTACATACATACATACACGAACACACAACATATTACTCTCACACGAAAAAATAAAAGAATAACAAAATAAAATAAAATAAAACACACACAAACACATACATACATTCACGAATACACAACAGATTACACTCCCACGAAACAATGCGAAGACTAACACAATGTAACTTAGGTTGAGGACCGCGTACACAATTCTCCACATGCACATAATTATATGAATAATTAATAGGTTACGTTATGGGGTTATTACAATACAATGAGAGAGAGAGAGAGAGAGAGAGAGAGAGAGAGAGC
>JAGKTK010016883.1:0-15373 GCA_018397895.1 Paralithodes camtschaticus | reverse complement strand
GGGCGGGTGCCCGACCCCGAAAGGGGTTGAAATAGGGGAGCTATCCCCCCGCCAAAGGCGGCTTTCTAGGGCCTTTCCTAGCTGATGCTGAGAGGATTGGGTTCTAGTCATGTGGTGATGGGCTGGTCTATCAGAGTGAGAACTGAGCGATCTCTGCCATACCCATAGCTTACTCTGACTGTTCCTTTAACTTATATATTTTCTAGATCTCAAGTGACGGCGTCTTTTCCGTGGATTGACCTCCCAATCTACCAAGTTGCGTCACATTTTTCCCTTGCCCCTCAACTTTCTCTTCATAATTGCTGAGGGGCACAGGGCCCTGGGTGGGGCTTTGGTTTCCCGGGCGTTTCCGCACCCTCCTCAGCTCCCCGCCATGGAGTGGCTTCGGTCACCCAGGCTTTATTGTGGTCGGCAGGGGGGGTTCTGTGGGGGCACTCGGTTATGGCCTTGGAATTGCTCGGGGCCTTGGGGCTGTTCGGCCAGGCAGCTTGGGGAACAACAACAATAATAATAATAATAATAATAATCGAAGTAATAACGACTCCATTAAGGGGGAGGTAGTCGCTTTTTCTGAACCCCCTTCTCCTTCATGTTTAGCATATTTGTTTTGAGATTTTAAGGCGTTCGTTCCATTAGTTTGGCGATTTTAAGACCTTTCACTCCATTTCTTTGTCAATATCAAGACCTTGCGTGCCATTTAGGCGTCACTTTTTCCTGACCAGCGATAGCGAGCCTGTATGGAATCGGAAAATGTACAAATTTATCTAGAGGTCTAGGAGTCGTTTATTTTAAGCTTGATGGAGGTCGAACGAACGAACGAACGCTAGAGTAAAGTAGGATAATAGAGAGTTTTGGATAAGGGAAGAATAGCGAGGAAACTCAAATTATATATTAATGGATAAATACATAGACCAATAAACAAGCACTACCTCCTTAACCAACCATCACCCGTCTGTTCCGCGTCTCTCCTGCCAATCACCACACACAACGAGCAGGAGGTTGGCTTTGGGTTTGAGAGGGAGGTTGAAGGGGTAAGGTTTGAGGATTGAGAAGAGGTTGGGGTGAGTTTGGAGGGGTTGGGCTGGAGGAGGAGGTTGAAGGGGTTGGGTTTGAGGAGGAGGTTGAAGGGGTAGGGTTTGAGGATTGAGAAGGGGATGATGTGAGTTTGAGGAGAAGGTTGAAAAGGTTTAGTTTATGGGGGGAGGTTGAAGGGGTAGGGTTTGAGGAGGAGGTTGAAGGGGTAGGGTTTGAGGAGGAGGTTGCAGGGGATGGGCTTAAGGAGAAGGTTGAAGTGGTTGGGTTTAAGGAGAAGATTTAAGGGGTTGGTTTGACGAGGAGGTTGCAGGGGATGGGCTTGAGGAGGAGGTTGAAGGGGTTGAGTTTGAGGAGGAGGTTGCAGGGGTAGGGTTTGAGGAGGAGGTTGCAGGGGTAGGGTTTAAGTTGGAGGGTTAGGGTTTGAGGAAGAGGTTGAAGGGGTTAGCCTTGAGAAGGGGTTGAGAGGATAGGGTTTAAATTTGAAGAGAAGGTGGTGGTAGGGGTTGAGGAAGATAAGTGAGGTTGAATGAGGAAAATGTGGAAAAGGAGGTTGACAGTAGGGTTGTACAATGGTGAAGAGTAGAAATTGACAAATCGGCAAAAAAAAAATAACATTTCAGGGTAGGCCTTAATTTCTAGCTAGTATTAAGGGGGTGACCTGCTTTTTCTCTCTCCTTTTCTTTCTTTCTCTGGGTTGTATCCATTCGGCCCCGTTCAGCCTACTGTTTTAAGATGTTTATCCCCATCTAGGTTTCGATTTCTTTGTATGAAGAAATCCGGCTTCGCCAGACATTTTTCTAAGGAAAAATGTACAAATTTAGCCTGCTGTCAAAAACATTTAACAAAAATATGCTGGCTCGCTATCACCTGCCAGGAAAAATCGACACCTGGATGGGGATAAACGGCTTAAAACAGTAGGCTGAATAAGGCCAAATGGATACAACCCGGAGAGAGATAAAAAAACAAGGTGGGCCCCCTTAAAGGCCTAACCTCAAATGTTTTTTTGTTCTGGCTATGTAGTGTTGAACTTGAAGTAAAGTAGGAAAGAAAACAAAAATATTTATAATACTTTCATTTGCTTTTTCAGATTGGCAACGAATGATAATGGATCCTACCATATTTAACTAGCATTTACATTTCATCCTTTGAGTTTATTTTGGCTACCATTAGACGACTTTATACAGCTTAGGAAGGATGTGTGTTGGCATTGTAAGGGTAAAGTCCATTTAGTTTATCCCTCTGACTTCCATGTACCCTTCCTAATCTGAAAACAAACATCAAATAGCCAGAAAACAGAACAGAAATGAGTAATCAGATATTGACAAAAGTACAATATTTTCAGAGACAAATTTTCAAATAATGTTTACTCTATAATATAATAATGATGTTCTATAATTATCTGTGCTCCAAAGAAAATGGGAGAAAATTAAGACCTTAAAGGGAGGAACTGCTTAAAATAACGAAGGGTTGGGTTAATGTGTTTTCTTTTCTTCATTTATGTTTTATCTTTTTACTTTTGTTTAGATCTTGTTAAATATACTTTTAGGTAAGATTAATCATACATATAAGTACATTTAGTTCTCCTAAACGACTGGTACAACATGTTTGATAACATGTCATTTGGGAGAGATGTTTTTATCCTGCACATTCCTTATCTTGTGCTGTCTATGTATTAATATAAAATGTCGAAACTAGATGCCATATACTGCATCACCCTAAGAGAGTGAGAGTGAGTGAGAGTGAGTGAGAGAGAGCGAGCGAGCGACAGAAAGATAGTTATATGGCCCAGTACTGAAAAGGACGGCCCCTGTTAACTTGGTCTCATTTTTATCAATTTGGGAGTCAGAACGGCGGAGCGGGCGGCCCGACTCCGTTATTGCCGATCCGGGCGTCTGTGGGGACACCGGACAAAATGCAGCCTGAAAAAAAAAAAATGAAATAAAAAACGAAACAAAAGACTAACGCATATACACACACGACAAACAAATAACACATAAACAAACACACATGCACACAGCAAACTCACACACAAAAATACAGATACAGGCACAAGACAAATAAACAAAACGTATAAAAAAAATACACACACACACGGCAAACACACACACAAAAATAAAATAAAACTCCTCCCTGCAAACTAACAACGACAAGACTAAATGGATATTCCTTTTATTGGGGCGCTACGGGGACGCGGCAGTGATTGGTGCAGCCTTTTACATGGGCTACTGATGGCGACCAATAGCGTGCCCCAAGTTTGGAGTTCTTGTTTGCGCCAATCAGAACTCGGGGTTGCCTCCTTGTGCTTTTGCTTTTGGCGGGCTCTTGTCTTTCTTTACGAGTTTCTTCTTCTTCTTCTTCTTCTTCTTTGTTCTATTGCTTTGGTTGTCTCTTTCTTCCTTGCCTCATCCTCCTTTTTCTTACTTCTTACTTCTTCCTTGTTCTGTTGCTTTGGCTGTCTCTGTCTCTCTGTCCTCACTTCCTCCTGTCGCGTTCTTCTTCTTCTTTTCTTCCTTGTTCTGTTGCTTTGGCTGTCTCTCGTCTTTCTTGCCTAGTTTCTTTCTCTTCTTCTTCCTTGTTCTCTTTGTTTGGCTCTCTCTTTTTTCCTCACTTTCCTCCTTTCTCGTTCTTCTGTTTCTTCTTTACATTCTTCCTTGTTCTATTGCTTTGCTGTCTCGGTCTTTCTTTCCTCACATCCCCCTCTCTCCTTCTTTGTTTTACTCCTTTCTACTTCTTCATATTATTTTGTGTTCTATTGTTTTCTCTTTGTCGTTATTTTCTGTTAGTTCATCAAGGTCCTTTCTCGTTGCCTTTTCTACCTTCTTATTCCTCCTCCTCCTCCTCCTCCTCTGTGTTCTTTCTCGTCTTCCTCCTCCTCCTCCTCCCTCCTCTTACGACTAGTTATTCCTCCTACTATGTCCCGTGCTTTAGTATTTTATACAGGATCGATTTCAATCGCCAGGAAAAACAAAATCGACACCTAAATGACACGAAAGGTCTTAATATTGACAAATAAATGGGTCGAAAAGACTTAAAATCGTCACATTAATGGGCCGAACGTCTAAAAATCTGAAAACTAATGTGACTAAGCATGAGGGAGAAGGGTTGCCAGAAAAAAAACAACCCAACCCCCCAGGGCCAAGTGTAGGAATCACATGGGTACAAACTCAATTACGTGGTGTTCGCAATTATTCGCCCTCTCCAATATTATATTGTTCATAATGCGCTCTTACTTGCATTAAAGAGGGAAGAGAGAGAAAGAGCCAGAGTCAGAGATTCAAATTTATTACACGACTGTTCAAAATATACATGACTTTAGGCGCAATGAAAGAAACCAATACAACATTTTTTAATAACCAATCTCACTACTCCTTATATTATAGTACAAACCTGGAGAAGCAAAGGAGAATATACACAGTATTTCTATATATCCTACTTTACTTCAATTTCATCATTATATTCCTAGAAAAATACCATTTGAGGATGGACCATTATTAGTTGTCTCCAAAACTTTCCAATATTTGCCAAGGCAGATTTTTTTTTTTTTTTTTTTTTTTTTTTTCCCCAATACAGAGAGCGTAATATTAAGAGGTGTTGACAAGTTAATAAGAGTCAATCGGGTGGGGAGAGAAATTGTCTGGTCTGTCAATGAGTACGAGACAAGTGAGATGGGCATAAACAGAGAAGGGGCATAAATTGGACAGGAATGGACGTGAACAGGTAATTGTAAAGTGAATAGGTACTTGTATAATGAATAGGTTAATTATAAAGTGAACAGGTAAATTACAAAGTGAATAGATAATTAAAAAATAAATATGTCAATTGTAAAGTGAACAGGTATTTGTAAAGTGAACAGGTAATCGTAAAGTGAACAGATAATTATAAAATTAACAGGAAAATTGTAAAATGAACAGGTAATTGTAAAATTAACAGGTAAATTATAAAGTGAACAGGTAAATTATAAAGTGAACAAGTTATAAAGTGAACAGGTAAATTATATAGTGAACAAGTAAATTATAAAGTAAACAGGTAAATTATAAAGTAAACAGGTAAATTGTAAAGGGAACAGGTAAATTATAAAGTGAACAGGTAAATTATAAAGTGAACAGGTAAATTATAAAGTGAACAGGTAAACTATAAAGTGAACAGGTAAATTGTAAAGTGAACAGGTAAATTATAAAGTGAACAGGTACATTGTAAAGGGAATAGGTAAATTATAAAGTCAACAGGTAAATTATAAAGTGAACAGGTAAATTGTAAAGTGAACAGGTAAATTATAAAGTGAACAGGTACATTGTAAAGGGAACAGATAAATTATAAAGTGAACAAGATGGAGTCATGGAAGAAATACTATCAAGAGCAGTGGATGTTGGTGTATCGCTGAAAAGGGAGGGAATTGAGTGGAAGCTACCTATACTGCTGTTTGCGGATGATACAGTTCTGATGAGTGATAATGAATGGGAGTTGCAGGGTCTGGTAAATGAGTTTGGAACAGTGTGCGAAAAACGGAATTTGAAAGTAAATACGGGGAAGAGCAAGGTTATGGTCTTCGAAAGGGGTGAAGTCACAGAGTGTGAGGTGAAGCTGAACGGTCAGGCTATGGAGATCGTTAACTATTTTAAGTATCTGGGCAGTGTGTTGAGTAAAGATGGGACTATGGATGAAGAAGTGCGGGAGAGGTACAACAGGGGAAGAGGGTTGTAGGAACGCTAAAAGCAGTAACAAGAAATAGGGTGGTCAGTATGGAAGTGAAGAAGTCCTTGCATGACAGTGTGGTAATCCCGACACTGACTTACGGAAGCGAAGCATGGACGTTGGTTGAGAGACTCAGACCAAGAGTGAGAGCAGTGGAAATTAATTACTTAAGGAGTGCGTGCGGAGTTACATGGAGGGATAGACAGAATAATGAGGAAGTAAGAAGGAGGTGTGGTGTGGAGGTAGATGCGCTGGAAAGTGTGAAAAGGAACAACTTGAGATGGTTCGGCCATATGGAACGTATGGAAAGCGAGAGAATGACTAAGAGGGTGTACGAGAGCGAGGTGGAGGGACAGAGAGGGAGAGGTAGACCGAATATGAGGTGGAAGGATGGAGTGAGGAAGTACATGAACGAGGGCGGTGCTGGTTGGGGGGAGAGGCGTCGACTGACTGGGGACAGAGGTGCATGGGGGCGGTTCGTTCGTGGCCACCCCTTCGGGGATCACGGCGTCAGGCAATAGATAGATAGAACAGGTAAATAATAAAGTGAACAGGTAAATTGTAAAGGGAACAGGTAAATTATAAAGTGAACAGGTAAATTATAAAATGTACAGGTAAATCATACAATAAGAAGGCACACGTAAAGGTATAAGGAACTAAAGGTAAAGTAAACTAAATCAAAACATAATAATATATAACGTAATATCTCAAAATATACTTCCACCGTTCGTTTTCGTTTAGGTCAATAAAGAGAGTGTAATATTAGGTGCTGACAGGTTCATAAGAGCCAATCAACCACTACCTGCCCAGAGACTTTCACCTCAATGGATCGGAGGTTATAATGAGTCGGTCTGGTCTAGGGTGACAAACCGGAGCAATTTTGGTTAAAGACTTGAATAAATAGGAAAAGGAATACAAGACAATTAATTGTGTTGGCCATTATAAATCATAATTTTATTTTGTACACAGACAATAATATACTGACTAATAATAATGAACTTGGCTTTCATTTGGCACCTTCGTCTGATCGGTTATATTCAGATTAGGAAGGCTATATGGATGTCAGAGGGACTGAGAGGGTTAATGAATATATTGTGCTTACCCTTTCAATTTCCAGGGATCCTTCCCAAGCAGCATAACATCGTCTAATGATAGCCAGAATAAACTTAAATTGCTTAATGATCCTCAAGTGGTTAATTATGAAAACTTGGTAATAATATGACGAGAGGGCCGTACATGTTCATATTTGGCCAGTAAATAAAGATACATGAGCTGCAAAGGTATTGAATTGACCATATGCTGAACAACAATACTATACACAAAAGCTATCAGTTAATTCTCCTATCCTCTGCCCTTCACTTTGCTATCTCCTATTCTTCTTTTTCCCATCCTCTCTCCTTCATTCTCCATCCTCTCTCCTTCATTCTCCATCCTCTCTCCTTCATTCTCCATCCTCTCTCCTTCATTCTCCATCCTCTCACCATCATTCTCCATCCTCTCTCCATCATTCTCCCATCCTCTCTCCTTCATTCTTCCATCCTCTCTCCTTCATTCTCCCTCAATAATAATTAAGAACAAAAGAGGGTAGAGCAGGAGCCATTAATACAGTATCAAAAACACGGGCCCTTCTTGTCCTTCCCGCCTAACGAGCCAATTACATGACTTACGCCGTGTTTGAAGTGTATTGGCCCTTATCATTCTATTACCCCTTCCTTCCCCTGAAACTCGTTCGCACACCAGACATATTGGCCATGATTTTTTGCAGTATCAAAATAAAATAAAATGCATTAGTTGAGTTACCATAACTTTATATATATACCGGTATATATACTGTATATATATATATAATATATATTTATATATATATATAATTTTGTGCACTATATATTTGCCTCTGTCCATCATTGCTCTCTCGTTTTGCCTGCTCTCTCTCTCTCTCTCTCGGGGGGGGCGCCCCCCCCCTTAATGTGTAAAGCTGTAGGACGGTTGGGGTCAGGAAGTGTACAAGGAACTGCCTCTTTGCGTCAGTAGGCCTTTTGCAGATTACCGTTTTCGTACGTACATGTAGATGTGAAATGCATGTACAGCTACTGACAAGTGTTCGTGAGCTCTTGTGAGTTTCTTTATGCAAAATATTTCCATTTAGATCGATGTTCAGATCAAATCAGCCATATCTTAATACATATATAATATATATTTATGAATATATAGCTAATTTTGGGCTGAACATCAATCTTAATGGATATATTTACATAAAGAAAAATCCAAGAGCTCACGATCATTTGTCAGTAGCTGTACTTATAAAAATAACATACTATCCTCTGAAGTTGAAAATACTAGTTCTTCAGAAAATAATGTTTTGCAAACTTTCCACTGTACAACCTCTTGTTTTTATATAGAGTATCTCCCTGGAATATACAGCAAAACCTTTTAAGATACTATTCCTTTTAACTCCTTGTACTGATTCTCCCTTCCTTCCCTCACTCTTTCTCCTTCCCCCTCCCCCCCCCCCCCCCCCCACCCCCCTTTCTCCCCCCGCTCCTCCCCTCTTCTCCCCACTCACCCCTCCCCCCCCCCCTCTCCCTGTACCTATGCTAGGGAGTGTGTACATATATAATGAGCCCTTCTCATGCACCCATTCCTGTTACAACCGCTTCTACCCAATAGCAAAACTTTGGAGCAAATACTTGGTAGTCCCGATGGTGGAGGGTACGTTTAACGGGGCTCTCATTTTTTGTTTCTGTATTTTATTTTGCTGGAGATGTAATAATTATAATAAAGATGCATAACTGCTTTAATGGAAGAACAAATACTTAGACTTCCAGTGCGTTTAACTAGGCCCTCGATGATCATTATTTTTACTTTCTATTTCATTGTTGGAAGATGTTAAAAGAATGAAGAACTGCTTGTATCGAGGAGCAAAATCTTAGCATATATACGGATTCTTAACCCCTTCTGTACCGGCGATGTCTTCTTTATTTCATTCTTGCTACACTTACAATATTTTGGAAAGTTTAAGAGGTTTCTGATGTGGTACAAGGGTTAAGTGCGATACTTCGAAGCCTGTTAATTGCTGGAGGCCCTTTTTAAATTGAATATAATCGTTTAATAGTAGCCAGAACAAAAAAGGATGGCACCGGTACTGAAAGAGTTAACCCCTCCAGTACCAGAGACGTCCTTTTCATCATACTTTGGCAACTATTACAAGACTTTATTCAGCTTAGGAAGGACCTCTAGCAATAATACGGCTTCAAACTATCTCGACCAACCCTTTTAAGTACCGCAGATCCATCCTAAGCTGCACAATATCGTATAAATATAGCTAGGATAAAACATACCACGTCGCTGGTACTCAAAGGGTTAAGTGCCTTTAGCCAGGCAAATCATCTCTGTCTACAGTGTATCTCTTTTGTATTGGAGATGTAGACACAAATACTTAAGGGGGTAGTACTCGCTTTTTCTGGAACCCCTTCTCCCTCATGTTTAGCATATTAGTTTTGAGGTTTTAGGACGTTCGTTCCGTTAGTTTGGCGATTTTGAGACCTTTAGCCTAATGTTGTTGTCAATATTAGGACCTTTCGTGCTCTTTAGGTGTCGATATTTTCCTGGCGAGCGATAGCGAGCCTCTAATGTTAGAAGCAATCGGCCTTCGGCTGGGACATTTTTCTACCGAAAAATGTACAAATTTATCTTTAAAGGGGGCCTAGGAGATGTTTTTCTAAGCTTGATGGAGGTCTAGCGAGGAAACTCAAAAATAAATTAATAAATAAATATATAGACCAAAAACCAAGCACTACCCCCTTAACTTTATGCTTTCATGGAAGAGTAATAATACTTGGTCTAAATGCGTTCAACCAGACCCTTAATTATGGTTATAAATATTTTTGTTTCTTTTTATTGGAGATGTAAAGGACAAAAATATTATGGTGAAAGTTTGGTGAGGTGGTCGTGTTTTGGTCCGCGGTATAATATTGATTGGGGTCGATTTTTGGCAGGGGGTTGGAATTAATAGTTCGGTCATGCAATGTGCTGTGTGTGTGTGTGTGTGTGTGTGTGTGTGTGTGAAGAAGTGGGAGGAGAGAGAGAGGGAGATTGGGGGGAGAGAGGGGGAGTGAATGTGTGTGTCTATGTGTGCGTGTGTATGTGTATGTGAGAGAGCGTTTAAGTGCATACCTTGAAGAACGGGGAAGAGATAGTGAGAATAGGACAAGAATGGTAATGTAGTAAAAGAGATAGAGGATAGAAGAATGAAGGATAGGTGGTAGTAGCATGAAGGGTAGAGGATAGGAGAATGAAGGGTAGAGGATAAATAATGAAGGATAGAGGATAGAAGAATGAAGAATAGAGGATAGCTAGAGAATGAAGGATAGAGGATAGGAGAATGAAGGATAGAGGATAGGAGAATGTGGATAGAGGATAGGAGAATGAAGATAGAGGATAGAGAATGAAGGATATACGATAGGAGAATGAAGGATACAGGATAGTAGAATGAAGGATATATAATAGCAGAATGAAGGATAGATGATAGGAGAATGAATGATATAGGATAGCAGAATGAAGGGTAGAGGATATCCAGAGAATGAGGGTAGAGGATAGAAGAATTAATTATATAGGATAGGAGAATGAAGGTTAGAGGATAGGAGAATGAATTATATAGGATAGGAGAATGAAGGATAGAGGATAGAAGAATGGGGATAGAGGGTAGAAGAATGGGGATAGAGGATAGGAGAATGAAAATAGAGGCTAGAGAATGAAGGATATACGATAGGAGAATGAAGGATATAGGATAGTAGAATGAAGGATATATAACAGCAGAATGAAGGATAGATGATAGGAGAATGAATGATATAGGATAGGAGAATGAATAATATAGGATAGGAGAATGAAGGGTAGAGGATAGAAGAATGAATTATATAGGATAGGAGAATGAAGGATAGAGGATAAAGAATGAAGTATAGAGGATAGGAGAATGCAGGATAGATGGTAGGAGAATGAAGGGTATAGGATAGGAGAATGAAGGGCATAAGATAGGAGAATGAAGGGTATAGGATAGGATAATGAAGGATAGAGGATAGCCAGAGAATGAGGTTAGAGGATAGGAGAATGAAGGATAGAGGATAGGAGAATGAAGGATAGAGGATAGGAGAATGAAGGATAGAGGATAGGTAGAGAATGAAGGGTAGGGTCAAAGTATATCAAAGTCAAAGTTTATTTGCCAAAGTTACAATATATACGTAAAAGAGTAAGAGAGAGAGAGAGAGAGAGAGAGAGAGAGAGAGAGAGAGAGAGAGAGAGAGAGAGAGAGAGAGACTGACTACTGTGGGAGTGTTTTAAAGTTGCTTATTGCGGGAAGTTTGTGCCTGGCATAGATGTTGAATGATTGGGTGAGTGTTGAGAGAGTTTGTTGGTTACTGTTTGGGGTTGAGGGTCATGGAAGGTTAGTTGGTGTGGAGGATGAGAGAAGGGAATGGAACCTAAGACTAACATTAATCATATTATATAGTAACATTTGTATATTGGTGTAGCTTAATTACATACACCTTAGATTATGCAAAACCATTTTTCAACTTTGTAAGATAATTTAAATTTAGCCAGAATTATTATTATATATACAGTATATATATATATATATATATATATATATTCTGATGTTCCATGGTTTCTATATCTATTTATTTCAGCACCATCTTATTATTCTACCCTTCATTCTCCTATCCTCTACCGCTCGCCAGGAAAAAATCGACACCTGGATGAGGATAAACATCTTACAACAGAAGGCTGCATGGGACCCAATGGATACTACCCAGAGAGAGAGGGAGAGAGAGAGAGAAAAAACGAGGTCGGCCCCCTTAATCTATCTATCCTTCTCAACTCGCGAACTAACTTCACCTAAAACTTGAAGGGGAGATGGGTCGTTTTTCTGGATCCCCTTCTTCCTCATGTTTAGCCTCATTAGTTTTCAGATTTTATGATGTTCGGCAAATTAGTTTGGCGATTTTAATACCTTTCGCCCTATTTCTTTGTCAATATTATAAGACTTTTCGTGCCATTCAGGTGTCGAATTTTTCCTGGCAAGCGATAGCGAGCCTGTAATTCTATTGACAAAATATAAAAATTTATCTTGAAGGATGGTCTTGGGGATGTTTTTTTTTTTAAAGCTTGATGGAGGTCTAGGGAGGAAACTAAGAAAAAGATAAATATATATATAAATGAGCAAATAAATACGCCCATCCCCCCTTAAGCTACCAAATATTTTCTTCCTCCGTCTCCCATCCAAAGTTTCTCTCGTTTGGTTTGAAATATGCAACCTGCGACCTTACGAACGATCTTGGCGGGAGGTTGTTAGTCATTACTGGAGAGCCTTATAAATACTGGGAGGCCATTTGAGATTCTTAATAACCCTTTGAGGATCATGACGTGTTTTGACCTTTTATTCTGGCTATCCTTAGACGATTGTATACAGTTTAGGAAGGCAATGTGGGAGTCAGAGGAATGATAGTTGTTCTCACTTTGTCTGCTACAGGGCCTTACAAAACTGAATTAAATTCCCAAATGATAGCCAGAATAAAATGTCAAAACGCGACAATAATCCTCAAGGGGCTAAGGGGAAGTTTTAGTTTGCTCCCTAGATCTCCATCAAGATTTTAAAAACAAAATATCACCCCTTCCCACCCCCACCCCCCGCTTCTTCCTAAATTGCAGGCTCGCTATCGCTCGCCAGGAAAAAATCAACACCTAAATGGCATGAAAGGTTTTAAAAATTACAGAAATGGAGTTAAAGGTCTTCAAAACGCCAAGCTAATAGGGCGAACGTCTAAAAAAGTCAAAACTAATGGGGGTAAACATGAGGGAGAAGGGGGTCCAGAGAACAACTCCCCTTAATCTGATTCTAGCCCCGTGTGTCCAGACATTTTGACTTCAACGTATCGTGAATTTGTCTCTCCAGGCCAGGTCAGGTGGCTATAGTAATTAATATGTTTTTCCACCAACCAACTTCACCTCTAAACTACTCAATTAATTAAATCAACAAATACATGTGGCACTCTGAGGATTCGAACCTAGGATACTCACATCGAAATTCTGCGCCCTTATGCATTACGCTATCAAGACAGTAGGAGACAAGTAGGACAGTAGAGAGTTTTGGATAGAGGAAGAATAAGTTTAGAAATGGGAAGTACAGTAAAAGACAAAAGTACTTGGGCTCAACCAAGTTGCTCCATTATTTAATCAGAATCAAAATTCACAATGTATAGGCGTACTGAACAGGTGAATATATAATCTATAGTCTGTTTATTTTCAAATGACGGTAAATTACAAAGTTCTCAGTTATTCTGAAGTTTTTGTAGTGAAATATGGAGCAAATTATATAAACTTGATCTAAATATGATGGGAGATGCATAGTAGCTTCATATTATTCCATTAAGTATCGAAATTTCAGCTGCTACGGGATTCAATTTATCGTCAGCTGGAAAGAAACGTAGTATAGTATGTGTTCACGTGTCTGTCTGTGTATTCTAAGGTCCAGCCAGAGTAATTATCAAGACCTTCTGTGGCTGACCCCGGGTTCAATGGAGTCTGGCATCATTCATGACACTTTCCAGAGTTTTGATGGTTTGTGGTTAGGGGGATCAGGGTGGGAGGAGGGGTTTAGAAGGTCGAGGTGTGGGGTATTTGGGGGGTGATGGGGTTGTAGAGTTGGGTGGGGTGAAGAGAGACGGTCTGTGGTTAGGGGGATGAGGATGGGAGGGTGTGTGTGTGGGGTGATGGTGTGGTAGGGTGAGTGTGTAGGGTGATGGGATGGGTCTTTGGGGTTATAAGTTTGGGTGGGGAAGGATGGGTAGTTTAAGGAGAGACGGTCTGTAGTCAGGAGGGTGAGGGTGATGGGGTTGTAGGAATGGGTGGGTGAAGAGAGAGGAGTATGTATAAATGAGGGTGGTAGGGGTCAAACCTAAACATTTAAGACGTTGCCATGGATAATGCAATCGTAAATATATCGTAATTCCTTTTTTCTGATATATAAAGTCCATCTGTCTCAACACTATCGAGTCCGACGTCTTGTGGGTAATTATGGTATTTTGTGTAATAATTATCAAGGATTTTGCTTGCCTTTGTCATTTTCGAGCAATACATTTTAGTTTGTCCCCCTTCAAACTAAAGTTGTACATAAAACTAATCGAGAGAAACAAGGGAGGCCCAAAAAGACTTCCCTCGGACCATATACGGTTAACACTTTCAGTATTCGAGGACGTGTTACTTCCTTTTACTTTGTCCATCATAAGACAACGTTATTCAGCTTAAGAAGGAATTTTGGAAGCCAGAGGGTTAAGCGAGATAGAATTTAACCTTTTGATTCCTAGAGATCCTTCCTAAACTGCATAACATTGTCTAATGGTAACCAGAATATAACAATGAAGCACGCCACCGGATCCTGCAGGTGTTAATTAAAGTCATCTAAAATATTACAAGGAATGGTATTACTCGTACAGTCGGCCAAATAAGTGGTATCGCGGCATTAAGTATATTTCGATCAATAATTGGCATCAGCACTATCATTTCGAGTGAAATATACCATGTTCCTATCTTTAAACACCATATTCAACATCCGACAGACGTTAATACACCACGCAGCGAGTAAAACATAACAGTGGAGACATGACTTATTTGGCCAACCGTACAAGGTAGATCAGTCTCGCCTTATTGTTATTCTAAAAAGGTAATTATTATTCCATTACCTTCCCAATCTACTTCTCCTCTAACCTATCACCTGAATCCTGCATGTTAAACCCTTCAGCAAGATGACGTTATTTTCATCTTATTCTAGTTACCATTAGAAGACTTTCTTCAGTTATAATCTACCTCTAGGACTCAGAGAGGTAAATACGATCTCATTAAGGGAGAGGTAGTCGCATTTTCTGGACCTTTCTCCCTCATGTTCAGCAGATTAGTTTTGAGATAGTAAGACGTTCGTTCCATTATTTTGGAAATTTTAACACCTTTCGACCCTTTTCTTTGCCAATATTAAGACCTTTCCTGCCATTTAGGTGCCGATTTTTTCCTGGCGAGCGATAGTGAGCCTGTAATTTTAGAAGGAACCGGCCTTCGGCCGGATTTTGTTTTTTTTAATAATTGCGGCGTGTAAAAAGAGATTGTAGAGAATTAGTAAGAGGAGGTGAATTTATGAGACGAAATGCTTTGAAACTACCCTTTCGAGAAATGCGGTATGGGTTAAATCTCCCCACACATGCGAGCAATACTCGATACATGAGCGCACTGTGCCCCTATACAGAACAAGAAGATGTGCGGGAATAAAGAACCCACGGAGACGGTTGAGCACATCTAACTTCTGGGAAGCTGTTTTAACAAGTGGTCAGAAGAGAAAATAAACGCCAAGACTATTGAGAGAAGATGAAGGGCTGATTTGTGTATTATTGAAGAGTAAGTAATAGCTTTATGGAAGATTGCGACGAGTAGATAGGATGAGAAATTAGGTGTTGGAGGCATTATGCATTTAGTTAAGAATAAATATAGTGACGCCCTAACTTCTCATTAGCATTCAATCCATAACTAGTATACAGTGCAGTGTAGGTTATAATTATAAGATTACACACACCTCTCTCTCTCTCTCTCTCTCTCTCTCTCTCTCTCT